>JPJV01002386.1:0-30393 GCA_000750745.1 Pseudogymnoascus sp. VKM F-4281 (FW-2241)
GTGTAAAATGCAGTGTGACTTTCGCTTGTCTGTGACATTCGCTATACACCTACGTTATATGCGGTATTTACTAAAATTTCCTGCGAATATATTCTACGATGTTTAACTCATCTAGCGCCAATCCTCCATAACTTTTTTCCTCAATTAATTAGCTCTTCGCCAGTCCAGGTCAACATGGTTTCGGAATTGAGATTGGCGGGGACTGAGCCAGCCAGCGCTTGAAGCACAACCCCCAAAGTCGACACAACAACTTAATCGACCTTAATCCCCACCTTCCCAATCTTCCTCAGCCCAAACCCAATAATCGCCAACACCATTATGTTTGCGCCAAAGCACAGCCAAAACGTCGCTCGGTACCCATCCATCAGCATCTCCGCCGCACTCTCATCCTTCCCCTTCTCCGAGAGCGTGACGCTGGACGCCACGACGGCCGTGATAGCCAGCCCAACCGAGTTCCCGATATTCGAGATGGTGTTGAAGACACCCCCAGCGAGACCATGGGTCTTGGGTGGAAACACGGAGGTAATCAGGAGATTGGCGACGGTGAAGAGGACGTCGGCGCAGATGGGGGCGCATGACGTGGCGAAGAATGCGTAGGTCCAGTATGAGGCTGTGGGGTTGATGATGGCCATTAGGAGGGGAGACAGGGCGCTGATGGATGCGGATATGAGGACGAGGATGTCAGCGCGGACGCGCTTGACGAGCCAGCCTGTGAGGAAATTGGTTCCCGTGCCGGTGACAACCATGGGGAGGAAGCGGATGGAGGTCTGGATGGCGGAGAGGGACTGCACGGATTGAAAGAAAAGGGTTAGGAAGAATTGAACGGCGTTGAAGGTGCCCCAAACGATGAAGACGGTGATGCAGAGGGAGGAGAAGACACGGTTATTCCAGATGGAAGGGGGGATGATGGCTTTGAGCCCGAGGCGCTCTTGGCGTTTGACGTAGAAGATGAAGGCGGGTATGAGGGCCGTGGCGATGGAGAAGAGGGTTATGGATGCGGGGGCGAGGAAGCGCGATGTGCCGCTTGCGAGGACGGAGAGGACGTAGGAGAAGAGTCCCAGAGAGGTGCTGAGAAGCAAGCAGCCGATCCAGTCGATTTCGGTGCCCATGCGGCGGAGTATGGTGCGGAGCGACTGTGACTCGGCTGCGTGATCGACTGGGACGCAGAAGATAGTGATGACGAAGATGATGGCGGTGAGGATGGCCGCGATGTAATACCCGTACCGCCAGCCAATCTCCTGCACAAAGATGCCGCCTATGACAAGGCCGACTGAGAACCCAAGGGGCTGTCCGGCACCCAAGCATGAGAACGCGATATTACGCCATGAGCCAGTGGGAATATTGCTCGTGATCAGGATCACAGAGGAAGGAAGACACAGAGACAGTGCCACTCCCTGGGCGGCACGAAACAGAATCAGCTGGATGCTGGTTTTGCATACACTACAAGCGATGGTGGTGGCAGCCATGAGAAAGACGCCGAGGAGGTAGATCCGGCGCCCTCCGGCGATATCCGCAACCGATCCAGAGAGGAGAAGTGTGCATCCGCATGCCAATGCGCTCACGGAAGCAGGCCAGAGCAGTAAATTTTCGGACAGACCTAGTTCAAGAGCCATTGTGGGCAGACTGACGACCAGGATACCAGACATCATGGAGTTGATCAGCGTGATGCAGGCGACGGTTCCGATAATGACTGTGGCTCTCCACTTGGATAACGTAGAAGTGTTTCCACTTGCTAGGGGCTCATTGATTTCATCTTCTGCTGGTGTCTGTGGAGCTTGAACATTAAGACTGGCCTGGCTAGTCTTTGGATCTTGGTTCAATGTCGGATATCCAATTGGTTCCAGTTCAATGCCACGGTAATCTTCCTCCCGGACCTCGAGGCTCGTGGTTGTTGCTGACATCGTGAGTGAGGCCACAGACTGTCCCTAAGAAATCAGATGGCAGGAGCCCAAGACGCAAAATATAAAGATCAGAACAATTCTGTTCTGGCGACTTTTATTCGTATACGACGCTGTGATTCATAAGCTTGTGACTAAGCAGCCACCATCGCGTTAATCCGGGCCCAAACGGTTACTAGTACATTCGAGTCGGCAATCTCAGCAAAAGTCATTTAATATGCTTCTGGAAGTCTTGGTGGGATCTAGGTTCCTGCAGGGTCCGCCACTGAATTAACCCATGGGCGGATCTGAGAGAATAGGGTTTTAGGGTTTTAGTAAACCAAGGTTGCGGCTAAATATAGTACATAAGTATCTCTCTATATAAGTTTCTATGTAAATGTACTTTATCACATGATTTATGGTCGAAGGGTGAGGACAAAACAATCCGGACACTTTGCGCCTCAGAACTCAGGTAAAGTGTCCGGATTGTTTTGTCACCACCCTTCGGGTTATATTAACATTAATATATCACTTGGTGTATACAGGATTGTATTGTTGGCTTATATACTTGTTAGCAACTACGTTATAGATGTAGTAACTGCTCCTACAAAGGGCCGCGTTTCCAACTTATGATGTTCTTCCTTCGCATCTATGTGAAGAATTTCGCATGTTTACGTAGTACAGGCGTGATGGAAATATTCCGCATCAATATATGCCACCTACGTATACACGTATACGCGTATACTGACGCAATCGGCAGTCAATAACGATCTACATGGGGCTGCTAGCGGCTTGGCCTGGCAACTTCCCGGGTCTTTTGCCCATTTCATAGGATCCCCGTTCCCGTACCCGCTCCCCACAGGAACGGGCCAAGGCCTGGATTGACACTGGCATAGGGCCGCCGCTAAACTTTTTACACTATCGATGACCGCATCATATAAAAGGCAGCTGTCTTCCTCCATTATGTTAAATCTTGAAGCTGCCATTCGAGTATTCGTGCCATTGCCTTTGCGTGACAAACGATTGTAAAGACTCGACCAAGAACCTCGTCGTCCAGGTATCCCTTTCATATAGCGGTAAGATAGACCTTATCGAGATTGGTCATGGCAAGACAGATGGGTTTAGAAGACCAAGAAGGGGTCAATGGTGAAGATGCTGCACCTCCAGCTTACGAAGAGGCTGTCGCAGAGATATCTGGTGCCGCGAACGTCATAGGTATGCGACTTACAGCTTTGACAGCCCAGTACAAGGAGGCACAGCTACATTTTACTGATTAATATATTCAGACGATGGCCGAATTGATGTTCGAATAAATTCAAGGGTTGCAAGAACACTCTCCAAGCTTATGGTCAAGGGCGAGGATGTTTCCCACCCACCACCAGAGTATTTGCCACAGCCACCGAAATTTGGCATCTCGCTGAATATCGTCATACAAGTGGTTGGAAGTCGAGGGGACGTTCAGCCGTTTGTTGCGCTAGGAAATGAGCTACAGCGAAGCGGACACCGCGTACGACTCGCGACTCATGACACGTTTAAGTCCTTTGTGACCGATGCTAAATTAGAGTTCTTTCCGATAGGAGGAGATCCGGCAGCGTTGATGGCAGTAAGTTTCCAGCTTCGCAATACATGATATCCAAAGTTTAACTCTCTTGTAGTATATGGTTAAGAATCCCGGGCTTTTACCAAGCATGGATGCTCTGCGCTCGGGGGAGATCCCGAAGAAGAGAGCAATGATGCGAGAAATGATGGAAGGATGCTGGAGTTCATGCATTGAGGCAGACAAGGATTCGGGCAAGCCTTTCGTGGCAGACGCAATCATTGCGAACCCGCCAAGCTTCGCCCATATCCACTGCGCGGAAGCCCTAGGGATTCCACTTCACATCATGTTCACTATGCCTTGGACGGCCACAGGAGCATTTACACACCCCTTGGCAAATATCAAGAGCTCGAATTTGGATAAGAAGTTAACTAACCGTCTATCGTATGCAATTGTAGACTGCATGATGTGGCAAGGGTGAGTACCAGAATAACTTTTACTTGCTGGGGATCTGCTAATCTGGGGATATAGTCTCGGTGATATAGTGAATGATTGGCGGCATAGTCACGATTTAACACCAGTGCCACTCGGCGAAGGGCCATTTCTCTCGGACCTGCTCAAGGTACCAACGACATATTGCTGGTCTCCTGCGTAAGTAAGATTTCATTAGACAGGGAGAAGGGCAATGAGATCCCTGTTCCCAACTTTGTTTCGTGGAACTAATAGATCGCTATTATATGGTTCTTGCTAGAAATGAGTATGCTAACTACAGACGTTTATAGATTAGTGCCAAAACCTTTGGATTGGCCAGAGCATATTGGTGAGTCTTCATTACTGTGAATTCAAAGACTATTGTGTTAACTGAAACAGATGTTTGTGGATTTTTCTTTCGCGATACACCTAAATATTCACCTCCGCCAGATATCGAAAAATTTCTTGAGGCTGGCCCTACTCCAGTTTACATTGGGTTTGGAAGCATCGTAATTGATGATCCAGAAGCATGCACAAATTTAATCCTGGAGGCAGTTGAGGCGGCTGGCGTTCGAGCGATTGTATCAAAGGGGTGGAGCAAACTGGGAGATACTGTGACGAAAATCCCAAAGGACGTTCTATTCATTGGAGACTGTCCACATGGTGAGATTATACTCCCGTTTGCCCTGTCCACATGCTAATTTTGCAGAATGGCTTTTCCAACATGTTTCCGCTGTTATACACCATGGTGGCGCTGGAACAACAGCATGTGGCCTCGCAAATGCATGTCCAACAACTATCGTGCCATTCTTTGGCGAGTAAGTTCATCTTACCCCTTTAGCAGTGCCATTCTGACACATGTTCAAGTCAACCATTTTGGGGAGCAATGGTTGCGAGTGCTGGTGTAGGGCCTGAACCTACTACATTCAAGTCGCTCACGGCTGAAAATTTGAGCCAGGCAATCAAATTCTGTTTATCAAAAAACGCAGTAGATGGTGCGAAGCAGGTTTCAATTCGAATGTACAACGAGTCAGGGGTGAAGACCGCAGTCGATTCATTCCATCGCAATTTGCCAATTGAAGATTTGTCTTGCGACCTTTTACCTCAATACCCAGCAGTTTGGCAGACTAAGGTTGCTAACAAGCCGCTGAAGCTATCTAATATTGCAGCTGAAATACTGATTGCGGAACATCTACTTTTTGCCAAGAACCTCAAAATGTGAGTTGGACCGTTCTCTCAAGAAAGTGAACGTTGCAGGGATTTCAAGTTTCTAGCTAACGCCGCACAGGTATCAATCAAAGCCAATACACATTATTACTCGGCGCTGGGACCCTATTACGGCTAGCTCGTCCTCACTTCTTGGAACATATACTAATATGGCCTCTGGCGCTACTGGTATATTCTCAAAGCCATTCGATGAATACAAGCGTTCGCATAAGGACGGTGTACCCCCCTCCAATGCCCATGTAGCTGGCAACATGGCCCTAGCATCTGCTAAAAGTATTGGCCGCTTCAATTCGAGTCTATTTAAGGGAACAATGATCGATATGCCGCTTGCACTAGCAGAAGGCTTACGAGCAACGCCTAAACTTTATGGCGAATCTGTGGCGGATCATGAGCCCATTACTGATTGGAAAAGCGGCGCCAAGGTTGCGGGAAAAGTATGCTTTATTGTTGTTTGCTGTCCACAAATTATTGCTAACTTTAATGTTTCTTAGGAATTCGTAGATGGCTTTGGTGGGGGGTTTAGCGACTTCTTCATAAAACCTTACGAGGCAGGTAAAAAAGATGGTGCAAAAGGCTTCTTCATCGGAATGGGGAAAGGAACATTATCATTACCTACAAAACTAAGTTCATGTAAGCCATTTCGTTGCACTTATTAATAAGGTTTGCTCAGCTAACAATTGTCACAGCGGCTCTTGGTTTGGTTGCATATTCTGGTGACGGCATTTACAAGTCACTTTACGCATCAACTCATAGTGGAACGGGTAAGAAGATAGTGATAGCTCGCCGGGAAGAAGGCGCTTCCTTGCTTCCAAAACATACCGTTGATTTGCGGGAACTTTTCCAGGCGTGGGAGAAATTTGGTGGAAAGTACGCCGGAACATAGGTTATACATTATCGAGCACTTTGAGCATCAAGCTCAAAGTGAGCGGCACTTTCCACCGAACATGGCTTCAAAGCATCGGGTACCGTTACGATCTCTAGCCCTGATGTAATAGTAATCCGGAAGGCAGTTTCTCTTTGATTTGTTTGTACAATTAGCCTTGATACCAAGAGTTTCTTTAAACTTAGCGACTTAATGATAAAGTTTGATTTGGAGATTACAGAAGGTGAAAAATACAGAAAACAATTGGGATTAAGAGATCGCGCGTCTTTAACCTTTCTCAGGTCATAGCTTATATTTAAACATGCTATTCTAGCTCCTCGCGCTTTACCGCTGCGTGGATGACAAAAGGCAATAATTCAGATGGACAAATAAATCAGGGGTAGATGATCTCATCACAGTCGAGGAGTTCCATAATTTTTTTCCCCCTCGCAGTGAGTTTCTCTCAAAGTTAAGAGGAGCGTTAGAAGACATTGTGTTCTCGATCGTACACAATTATAGCCGCTATTACATTATTACGCAGGTAGACCCCCAACGAGCGCGACTCCAACGGATGCAAGAACGACATTCAGAATTCTAGCAGAGCTAGTTTCTGAAGTTGGTGCTGATCCTGAGCTACTATCTGAAGTCGAGCTAGTACTTGAAGGAACCCCACCTGGAGAGGAAGTTAAAAGTTGAGATCGCGATGAAATGACTCTCATTACTTTCTGCTGTGCCGCACTAGTGCCGGATAAAAGCCCAAATTAGCAAAGCAACTTAACCTGACGTTTTCCCCATGGCAATGACAGCGGGCCTAGTGCCATAAAGAGGTGGAGAGAACCCACAGGTCCGTGATCCATAGAAATTGTCAAACATACTGTGGCTCACTGCATGAGATTGCTGATGTCGCCGTGAGATCCAAGTCACATGGAATCCTTACCAAATTCCCTCAAACATCCATCGTAGTGTTACGTGTATGTAAGGAGTGATATTTACATTTAAAGAGATCAGTTTGTAAAAACACCTAACCTACAAAAAGGTCGAAATTCGCCGGAACTCCAGGATTACATCCCACTTTGGACCCGGACTGGTGGCCTTAACTCAACTCTGTCTCTCCAAGGTGGAAACTTAACTTAGTCTTGCCCCATTAACCGTTACAAATACAGAAATACATACATGTTTCCTCCCGCCGCATTACTATCATTGATCTCGGCGTCGTTTGATTTTTTCCTACCTATATAACACCCGAGTCTCAAGTCCAATTTGAAGCTGCCAGCATTAAAAATCTGCCAGTTTAGCTGAGCTCTTAACGACGAACGACTTACCTGAGACCACTTGTACCACCCCTTCCCGCAGTCAATAGTAAAGAGCTCCCTCTCATAGTAGCAATGCGATTAACCAATTATCGAACCCTTCAACTTTGTTTGCGTTTCCATCCCATTTTTATCTCATGCTCCTGCAGCATCCTCTTTATTTCCGGGCTCCCCCGTTTTGTTGTCTTGGCGGCCTTCATCGCATCTCGTTTATCAGCATCAGTGAGCAAAGTATTTGCCCCTTTGTGTAAGAGTATCTTTACGATGGAAGGCCGCCGGTAGTCGATAGCGACATGCAACGGCGTGCATCCATGTGGGCCATGGCAGTTGATGTCGGCATTGTAATCGATCAAAAGACTGACCATTGCTTCGTTTTCGAGCTCGCACGCTAGGTGGAGGGCGGTTTTGTCATAGCAGTTTTTCGCGTTTATATCGATCGCATGGCTGGGATGGGATAGGAGAAGCTTGGCAACTTCACTGCCACCCGTTGCATCCTGAGCTCTGTGGAGAGGTGTGTTGTGGTATTTGTCGTGGACATCAAGTTTAGCGCCGTGGTCGATTAGTGCTTTGGTAGTACGCCGGTTTCTCTCGCCACAGGCTAGGAGAAGAGCTGTACAATCGTCGAAATCCCTTGATTCTAACGTCGCAACGCAATCCGCAATCTGATTTAGGATCTCCAACTTGTTGCCAACGACGGCGACATGCAGCGGCGTTTTCCCGTCTGCATTCGGGGTATCAAAACTGAAATTCCTTGAATCTACATCAAATCTGTTCTCCTTGCACCATTGGGTTGTCCCTGGTATCATCAGGTTTGGAACAGTGTCGTTTGTACTGACAGTCGAAACGCTAGCCCTTGTGTTAACATGCTGGGAGTACTTTTTCTCCGCCCAGATCTTTACCGCCCGCGCTTCAGCGAAGTCTTGATTTAATTGATAAGCCTTTTCTAGTAGATGTACGCTCTCAATAATTAGGTCTGGTTGAGAGTTGGATTTTTCTCTTCCATCCAGCGCTCGAATTGCACATACTTTTGCCTTATCGACGGACCCCTAAATTACCTAGTAAGCCATCGTATTTAACGATGTTCCAATACCAGTTTCAAGACGTACCGTTTCGATGTAGATAATACCAAGTTTATGATATAACCTCCACTGTCGACTCTCATCATTGTTTGACTCTAAATTCCTGTATATCTCTTGTTTGAGAAGACGTTGCAAAATATCCTTTGCTCGAGCCATTGCAGATTTTGTATCCTTTTGTTGCATGTAAATATTGGCCAGAGTCTCTTCTACATCTGCCCTATCCGAAAACGGTATACTATGTGTTTTTTCCAGGAGATCGCGGAGCTCAATTCCTTTCTTCTGATCTCGTTCCGCTTGGAAATATAATCCGTTGTTAACGTACTTGGTCACGTCCTCTTGGATCTCTGCAATCTGACATTGCAAAATTTCGGCACTGAGGGAGTTTGTACTTTGGGGGTCTAGGTCCCAATCTGACCCATCATCACTGACCCCAAGGCCACTATCCTGATATGCGGTGTCCCCAATTCCACCCCCTCTTTCAATTACGGACGACAGATTATCAGCCATCCCTGTACTATTGCTCTCATGGAAGATGCTGGGCTCATTGGGGTCGCCCCAGCTACTCAACCCTTCTCTATTAGCAATAGATTGCTCATCTGGCTCGTATAATGTAGCTGCCGCAGCGACCAAATGTTCGACCGAACATCTCCACGCTTCGAAGTTCTTATCTGCTTGCATTTCTCGTAGAGTAAGGCCATTGTCGGAATCGGGGGTAGGAATTTGACAACCAAGTCTTTGCGGCCCCTGCTGCCGCCACACAATACTTATATCTTGCATCTCCCTTGTGAGCTTCTCGATCTCAAATCTCATGATGTCGTGGGATCGTTGGGTATCCCAAGTGGAGCCACTATGGAAAGCGAAAGCCACGGATTAGTTTTACCTCCCGATAACGTAAAATATATCGCTACTCACAGAGTTATCGTGGCTAATGAAAGCTGAAGGAGCTGAGTGTAAGTAGTAATGTGTCCACGAATCTGCACGACAACGTCTGACTTTAAACACATCTCGAGTTGCTTGCGAACCAGAACTGTCGGCTTTCCATTTTTGAATGGCTCCGGTAGCATATTCTTGAGTCTCTCCATGGATTCTCTGCAGGCCTCTAGCACATTATCAATCTCTTTCCAATGTTCCAGCTCTTCCTTTTGTGCGAACGGTAGCTGCTTCGGACTTTTTTCTACAGTTACCTGCACTTTATACAAGACAGCTTCTAATATTGTGATATTTGTTCGGAAATCATTGATCGACTGGCTTACTTCGCGAGAATCGACGATGAACTGGGATACATGGACTATGATGTTTCCACATAATCCTGCGATACCGCAGGCGCTGGCGACAATGGACAGTGGGTCCATGTCGCAGTCACTTGTCGTCGAAGCGGCTCGAAGCGCCTCAGATAGAATAGAATAGCTCAAGAAAATTTCCCTCGCACGGCAGCGCGGCAAAAGATATGACTGAGAATTATAGTCGTCTGCTTAACTTGCTCGTCGCTGGTTGTCTTGAGTTGCAACTGGCGACTAATGATGCTGCAGCCTTGTAAGCATATTCAGCAGATAGGAGTGTATATACTCTACTCCGCACCTCCATTCCCACGCGCACATGGACGGGTCGTATGTCGTACAGTAGCGCCACCTACGAACAACCACCCCATTCTCCCGGCTGTGCACATTATACATAACAACGTACTGGTAACGAGGATGACAAGAATACACCATAGACAACGAGTACTCCGTGTCGCTGACTTACAGAGTGGATACCATTTTAGTGGCCGCCAGCCACACACTGACACATTCGGGTGAGCGCGGGGCTGTTACTCACTGTCCGGGCGTGATGGGGACTACCAGCCTATCACACACCGACTGTTGTTTGCTGCGCCTTGTCTTTACCACCGATCCCTGCATACTGCCCACACCGGTAAGGGGTCCCCTGTCACACGTGATTTTATCTTATGCAGTAAGTTATAAAGGGTAACAGACACGAATTACGCAGTCTTCTTTCCCTCAAGGTCCAATACTCCCAGTTTTACTATTTCAAACGTTCAATTTGTCGTTGTACTCGGTTATCATTGATGCAAGATATAGCAGCAGTCCCGACTCGAAGAACAGACGCAATCGATACGCGAGAAATCAGCTTGCATTTATCATATTATTGCAGCCTTGTTGCAACAGCAGCCTTGGGAGACGCACGCGACAGAAAGATGGTGATATGTTAAGATGACTATGGGACAAGATAGCAATGTGGTTTCTCGTTACGATGATCTAAGAAACGATAATGCGGGTGCTGTGATTGAGAACCCCTTGGGTAGGTCCCAGCAGTGTCTTGTCAGAACAGCCCAATCTAACTTTTCCCGAAGCCCATCTCAATCAAGAACAGGTCCTCCGCGACGTCAATACCTTCGCGGCATCTATGTCATTTTCTGACGATATTCGCCTTGGCATTCAGCGCGCCGCCCTTGTGGCTCAAAACGCTTTGATATACGACGACGTATCGAGAGACCGCCGCAGCGGAATCCAACTTCCCGTTCAGTTGGCTGATGACGAAAAGCGCGCTCTGAGAAATGAAAGAGATCATTTGTTTGCACAGAGCAAGGGATTATATATGACGGTGTTGACCGTGAGCATCGCAGCAATATTACAAGGGTGGGTGCAGAGCAGTATAAATGGTGCTACACTGCTCTGGCCAAAACAATTTGGCCTTGACAAAGACGGCACGCACGACCAATGGATAATTGGTCTTACAAATGCAGCGCCATTTTTGTTTGCTGCTATTCTGTGAGCTCCATTCTTTTTTTGGTTCGGGGAGGGGGGTTGAGGTTCGACATCATTGCGTTTGCTGACTGGTAGCAGGGGATGTCCGTTGGTTGACCCGATAAATAGACGGTTTGGTAGGCGCGGAGCTATTTTGCTCGCAACAGTATTGATTTTCGCCAGCTCATTGGGCTCGGCATTTGTGCAGGACTGGAGGCAATTATTTGCGTGCAGGGTGTTTAATGGAATCGGTATGGGTTTGAAAGCTTCAAGCACCCCTATCCTTGCTGCAGAGACGGCTGTTAGTCTTTGGAGAGGATCATCAGCTCTCTGCTGGCAACTCTGGTAAAACAGTCTCCACGGTACTTCAGCATGTCTTGAGTAATACTAACCGTCATTAGGGTGGCATTTGGCATTGCTCTAGGATTCGCCGCCAACCTCATTGTAAATACTGCCCAGCAACGCCTTTCAATGAAGCTCCAGCTTGGTGCCCCTATTGTTCCGGCTCTGGCTCTTACGATTTCTCTTTGGTGGTGCCCCGAAAGCCCACGGTGGCATATGATGAAAGGCGACACTGAGAACTACCGCAAAGCCTACGATATATTTCTAACCTTACGGAACACCCCAGTGAGTTAACTTAATGTTTGCTCCTTATCTAATGTTAGCAGTTAATAATATAATTTCATTGTAGATCCAAGCCCAACGCGATTTCTATCTCATTCACAAACAAATAGAACTTGAAACTCATTCGCGCCAAGTTTACGACACCGAATCCGTGGCACGGGATGTCGAAGGCATCAAGGTTCGGTATTATATTAGCGACTATGCGAATAGGCTTGCGCAGCTCTTCAGTTCAAAACATCCTCGGCTGAGGAACGCGCTTTTAGCTGCTTGTACGGTAAACCTTGCGCAGCAGCTTTGTGGTAGTAAGTTGGACATTATAGAAACTATTTGGAAGCTTGTTGACATGTAATTAACAGTCAATGTATTGGCCTTTTACTCCAGCGACCTTTTTAGTAGCGCAGGCGGGAGTGATGAGGATGTAAACGATACAAGGGCATATTTGTATAGCTTTGGTTTTGGTAGGTACTCTCATTGTGCCATTTTGCTCCGTTTGGGCACTGAAGACTTACATTTTGACCTATAGGCGCTATTAACTTTGTTTTCTGCATTCCTGCAATCCGAAATATTGATACCCTTGGCCGCCGCGCTCTACTTCTTGGCACGTTGCCGTTCATGAGCATATTTCTCTTTGCGGCAGCTTTTTGTTTTTATATCCCCGGGCCCGCTTATTCCCCGGCACGCATGGGACCTATTGCATTATTTCTTTTCTTGTTAGTTATGCCCTGCTCAATACCGTAGTTGGCTGCCTTGAATAAGCACTGATTTTATTAGGTTTGCGGCCGTGTATTCCCCTGGCATGGGGCCAATGCCATTTACTGTGGCTTCTGAATCGTAAGCTCTCCTTCATGTGATGACACTCCCGGATCCAAAACTAATTGTACCTTTCAATAGATTCCCGCTCTCTCATCGTGAAGTAGGTGTTGCTGTCAGCGTTGGACTCAACCTCTTCTGTGCCGCTTTATTAACTCTATTTTACCTACCGTATGTCCGCCAGTTTCCCTCTCCGTTATTATGAGCAATGAGACAGACATTAACGTGATTTAACAGAATCCGCAACGCCATCGATGACACAGGCTCTCTCTGCCTCTTTGCCTGCCTTAATATCGTTGCCGCAGTACTCATATTTTTCTTCCTTCCTGAAACAAAACAGCGATCTCTTGAAGAGCTCGATCTCGTCTTTGCTGTTCCCATCAAGAAATTCATGAACCATCAGTTCTTTACGGTTCTCCCGTACTGTGTAAACTACTATATTCTGAGAAAGGATGTCGTGTTAGACGATTTATATCAGGATAAGTTATGGGATCATGGGGCTGGGGTTGGGCTACAAAGCATCTCGAGGCCCAGCGAGGATAAGGCTTGGGGGTCCACCTGGCGTACCAGAACAGCGGACCAAGACAGTATCGTGCTGGCGCCGGATCAAACGAATGATGGAACAGTGGGGACGGGGCGAGGCAAAGACAATACCTCACAAGCACATGATGCGCGCTCAATATCGAGTTCAGTGGGAACCTTTGATTAACAGACGTAAGTATGGACGATGGAGGGTGACATCAGGAAGAAAGCTTGAAGCCAAGAATGAAGAACTCCTTAGTTCAACAAAGATCCTCTTTTTTTAAGAAAAGGCAAAATGTTTTGAGCTCTGATTGAGTAGTGTCTTTGTTTTTGATTGCCTGTGTGGTTTATTGTTTACCGGTCTTGTTTCCGGAAGTATTGACGTCGCAGCAGCCGCATGCTGCGGCATTAACAATGGCGGAAACAAGACAAGTATACTACAGCTACTGTAGTATCAACAATGCCAGCTTCTCGATTTGTTTGCGCCCGTGACTTTACATTTAATGGGCATTGTATACCCTTCAACAAATGATTTATATTTTCCAATGGTTAATATACGTCGTTCAAAGGATTTTATGAAGTGTTCACTTGAATGCAGACATGGGCTCTGGAGGCAGTATTGTATTCATGAATATAAATAATCACCAAATTGTCCCTCTCTTCTCATCATTCTGCATCATCTCTCACAAGCTCAATATCCTCACTTAACTGGTTTAAGTGCGCTCTACACTCTCATCAAAACAAATCAACACACGGTAAAATCAAACTCTTCAGACTCCAATACCTTCATCATGAGCTTCATGAGCTTAATCTACATTCTCGTGACCTTCCTGCCTGTCTGGACATGGCATCAATGGTTCCTCGCTCTCCATACCCCCTATCGCTACGGTAGACTCATTGGCAATCTCATTGGTAAGTACCTCTACCGCCCTTATCGAGTCCGCCGCAAGCCCAGATACAGAGGTGAGGATGTCACGGTTATCATCCCCACCATAACCGATGACATGGCGGAGATCCGGCCACACCTGCTGAGCATACTCGCCACGCCCATCCACCAGGTAATTCTCATCACCACAGACAATCGCAAGGCCAGACTCCTCACCTTTACCGAGGATATAGCTGACCGGCGCATCCAAGTTCGTAGCGTCCCTATCGCCAACAAGCGCACCCAACTGGCGGCCGTGATTCCCAGTGTGCGAACTGCCATCTCCGTTCTAGTCGATGACGACGTCACATGGACCCCCACAATCCTTCCCTGGCTCCTTGCCCCCTTTGAGATTCCTAAGAACGGCTCTGTCGGCGTCGGCATGGCTGCAATCCGAATTCGCTCCGGTCCTCTTCTCACACGTTGCATCAACTTTCTTGGTGCCGTCTACCTTGAGCGCCGCAACTTTGAGGGCGCCGCCACGCTAACTCTTGACGGTGGCATCTCATGCATGTCTGGTCGAACCAACGCCCTCCGCACGTGTATTCTTCAGGATGAGGCTTTCCTCGATGCTTTCTGCCATGAGAAGTTTAATGGGGTCCCGCTTGCAACGGGAGATGACAAGATGATCACACGATGGCTTGTCCAGAAAGGGTGGGGTATGTATGTGCAATACCACCCCGAGGCACAGCTTCTCACTACCTTGGAGAATGGATTTAAGTTCCTGTATCAGTGCCAGCGATGGGCGGGCAGCAGCTGGCGCGGAAACTATAAGACTCTCTTCGTTGAGTCCAACCCATGGGCTGTGTGCAAGAGTCAGCCATGGACCTTCTATGCCAAGTACATTGCTGTGTTCACTTCGATGGGGCTCATCACTGATCCTTTGACCTGGTACTGCTACTATCAGATCCGCCCACTAATGGACCCAGCCTCAGTCTGGACAGGTAACTCTGGGTGGGTTCTCATGTTTCTTATCTATCTCTTTACTAAGACCATCAAGCTCGAGAGTCTCTTCCGCCGACACCCCAGAGATTTGGGATTTTTGCCAGTCAGTATTCTCTTTGGGCTCTTCCATGGATTCATCAAGATGAAAGCCTTTTGCAAAGATAAAGGCTGGCTTAGCCGGTAAAATTTGACCTGGGGGCTCGGTACAGTATTAATAACCGTGGAGATAGCTGAGATGTACGATACAAGAAGTCAGTAGTTATTATTAGATCAATTGCATTATTACCATATTCCATGCTGTCTCTGAGACCTATCGGTTTCGCTGATTAACCCTGTGATATTCCTCCTGCTAAAAATTATACGCAACATCGCAAAAGTCAAGTCATGCTCGAGTTCCGTGGATGAACTGACACTTCCTAGAAATGGGATTATGAGATTGAAGTCTGGGAGTGGGGTTGATGAACGACGTTGATTTTAAGTAAGCCAAGTCACATGATTTCGCGTCTCAACTGTAAACTTTAAACCAACGAACGCGACAAATCCACCGCGACGAGTAACTTCAAGGCTGACCGCCTCGGGAACGTTGACAACCACCTCACTATAAAATAATCAGCTCGCCATATCCCGAACACGCCTTCGCTTTGCAGATGGAAAGCATGCGAGATGTGTGCATCCACATGTCCCCATGACTTTACATAATCTCGACAGTCATATATCTTGGTTGTTAAAGAGCAAGCCCACAGTTGTTTCTTGCGGCGCTCCGGTCCTTCATTCCACAGCAACAGCAGCCAAACTACAAACCAAAAGCCCCGATACTTCTATTGTAGAGACCAATACTACACGTTTAGAGAGACAACAGCCGCACTTTGGCCCCCAGCTAGGCGTCGATAACTCAACGATACCGGAGCACACCAACCCACCGTCAGACAACAACCAAGCGGGTCCCCTTAGAGACACTGTGCAGAAGGCAGAGGAACGTAATATGGCAAGGTTGGCCTCTGCATCGCGGACATCCCGGCCTACACTTCGGCACAATCAGCATACGCCCGTGGGGGCTCCAGGTACCACAACACCTTCCTCAATTGCCGCCGCATATGCCGCCTCGTTCCATAAAGACGGTGTGTGATAGGTGCAATCTCTTCTTAGTTTTGATTTCTGACAATGCACAGGTACATCTACAGGTACACCCTCGAAGCAGCCAACGCCAGCCTTTCCGAAGCCTACTCACGCCCCACAAACCCCGCGGCAGACGCCAGGACAGCTATCCAAGCAGCAACAACAATTTTCGTCTGTGAGCTATGGAAATATAGAGCCTGTGGATCTTACTGGAGATGAGGAGGTAGTTGGGAGCTCGTCGTTGGAAGAATTCGGTGAGCCTCAATCGCTATGGCGTGAAGACTGTGCTTCCAGGGCCTCACCCAAGCGGGGAACCAAGAGAAAAAGTGATGAAATGACCAGAGAAAGACCGAGGAAGGAGTTGATGACAACAAACTCCCAGAAAGAAAATCGCCGACCAGCGCGCCTTTCAGAAGAATTTATTGACATCGACACACTAATCGAGCCTGACGAGCCGCCACCTCCGTATTCAACAGTCGATGCAAAGAGTCGAAATCAAAAAGGAGCCAATCAGCCGATCAAACCAAGCGTGGAGGCGTCAAACTCTGAGCCTGAATTTGAAGAGCAGTTTCATGTTGTGGAAACAGTGAGTCGGACAGAAACCCGCACGCGCAGGGCACTTAGCCGATTGGCATCGCACGACACTCCTGTCAATGTCGGTGGGAACCATCATTCATTATCTGCGACGGCGAGCCCGAAGTTTCAAAATATAACCAGCCCTAGAGCTCTTGACAGTTTGAAGAAAGAAAACTTCCCGTTTAAGCAATTGACAGACCGATCGATCCCTCCCTCTGTTAAAGCGGCTCGGAATAATCAGATTTCCCAGAAAGATCGCATCATAGAAGACTCTGAAGACGATGACCTCATCTCACAAGCTGAATGGGTGGATGCGTCTATGGCTGACCATGTCAAAGTTGAGAGCCCTGTTCGGAAGAGCGTTTTAAAATCGCCATCAAAGGTACCAAGTGTAGGCCACAAATCACAAGGCCATTTAAAAAATGAGCCGCCGTTTGGCACAGAAGAGTCTCGAAACGCACCAGTTAAGCCGGCTCCTGTCAACAGCCTCAAGCAAGAGAGTTTTCCATCTCCTTTCCAACGAGATTCGCCAACCAGGTTAGCCACGTCGCAAACGATACCCAAGCCAAGCGCCGCCTCGAGTCAACCAATGCCATCATCTTCATTACCAGAAGACGATAAGAGGCTTTTCGGCATCTTCCTGGATAGGCCGTCTCACATACAGCATTTTCTGTCCTTATTGAATGAGAGGCTTCAAGAAAACCGTAGGGTTATGTGCGAGTACTTCGACGCCGGCCAAATCGCGCCTGGACATACCAAACTCGAGCGAGAGAAACTAGCAAAACAAAGAAACGCGGCCACAGATCTACTTCCACTGTATGAAGAGCACACCAAGTTAAGAAATCAGAAGGAAAAAATCAAGGCCGATTATTTCGTGTATTTAGAGACCTCCCGCGACGTTGGCGGATTTGAGAATGAGATACCACTCATCACACATAATATCAACGAAATCGAGATCCGGATAGCATCGCTAGTTAGAGCATGTGGGATTACAGCAGACGACCTCTCGACAGTAGAACGGTTGGCAAAAGGCGGCAATCAGGGACAAATCCAACAAAAAACGGCAAAGGCCAAAGACCCAACAGAATTTCTCGGATCCAAGACACCGTCTAGCTTATATTACGATTCCCAAATAGTTCACCAGACCCAGATACCCACCAATGGGACGCAGCTGGCAATGAGCCAAAAACCTGCCGCAGCAAAAGAGTACCGTGCTGTAAATGGTGGATCTTCATCCACATTTCAAGCCAATATGAGTACAGAATTTCAAAAGAATGCCCAGAGATCCCTCGAACATGATAGGATGGATTACTTTCAACCGGCGATGATGCAAAGTGCTCCCAGCCGTTTCGATTGCCCGGAAGACTTTGAAGATGAAGATGATATGCTCGGCAACTTTGATCCCATTACTCAGAACATTGACGACGAAGATTATGGCGATTTCGATGATGACGATGACATGATTGAGTTTGCAGAGTCTTGGGATCGAGGTGAGGCTAGTTCAGGTCGTGTTGCGCCTGACACCCATGGAGCTTCCATGCCTCCGCCCTCAACGCCTTCAGCGCTCGCGAGGCCAAAGTTAAACAGCAGCAAAGACATGTCCCTACCTGTTAATGCAGGGTCAGCTTCCCTGATGAAACATAAATGGTCGGGTGAGGTTAAACAAAAGTTAACGGAACGATTCCATCTCAGGGGTTTCAGACAGAATCAACTTGAGGCTATAAATGCTACATTGGGAGGCAAAGATGCGTTTGTTCTCATGCCAACCGGAGGGGGGAAATCTTTGTGTTACCAGCTCCCAGCAATTATCCGCTCCGGCACGACATGTGGCGTCACTATTGTCATTTCTCCTCTTCTAAGTCTTATGCAGGATCAAGTTGATCATCTCAAGAAACTCAAAATCCAGGCTTTTGTAATCAATGGCGAAGTACCACAAGACTACAAAGCAATGGTCATGTCGGCACTCGAGGAACGCATCCCAGAGAACTTTGTCGAACTCCTCTACGTCACACCTGAAATGGTAACTAAGAGCGGAGCGATAATGAACAGGTTGACTTCCCTTCACCGTAGGGGCAAACTTGCTCGCATTGTGATCGACGAAGCCCACTGCGTTAGCCAGTGGGGACACGACTTCCGACCAGATTACAAAGAACTTGGAGAGGTTCGAGCTAGGTTTTCAGGCGTCCCAATCATGGCCCTCACAGCAACTGCGACAGAAAATGTCAAAGTCGACGTTATTCATAATCTTGCAATGGAAGGCTGTGAACAGTATACGCAGAGCTTTAACCGACCCAATTTGACCTATGAGGTGAACCCCAAGCCGAGTCATGCAGAGATGATGGAAAGTATAGTGGAGATCGTAAGCAAGAAATATAAAGGGCAGACGGGCATCATTTATGCCCTTTCTCGCAAAAATTGCGAGAAGCTTGCCCAAGAACTACACACCCGATATAAGATCAAAGCTGCCCACTACCACGCTGCTTTGACTCCAAAAGAGAAGAAACGTGTGCAGCAGGATTGGCAGTCAGGAAAGTGGCAGGTCATAGTTGCTACTATTGCGTTTGGTATGGGAATCGACAAAGCCAACGTTAGGTTTGTCATACACCAGACAATGCCGAAAAGTCTGGAAGGTTATTATCAAGAGACCGGCCGCGCTGGTAGAGACGGCAAACTCTCTGGGTGTTATCTGTACTACGGCTATCAAGACACCGCTATTCTCCGAAAGTTTATTGAAGATAGCGATGGGAGTCAGGAGCAAAAGGACAGACAGCGATCTATGTTAAATAGAATGTCCCAATTCTGCGAGAACAAGGTTGATTGCCGCAGAGCAGAAGTTCTTGCCTACTTTGGCGAACGATTTCAAAAAGAGGATTGTAATGGCACTTGCGACAACTGCAACTCAAGCAGTGTTTACGAAGCCGTTGATCGCTCGAAAGAGACTCGAATTGCTTTGAGTATTGTCCGACAACTTAATACTCAAAACCTTACTCTCGTCAACTATGCCGATATAATGCGCGGCAACAGGTCCGCTAAAGTCGCGTCTTTCAATCTTGACAAGCTTGACCTCTTCGGTCAAACGAAGCATCTTCGAAAAAACGAAGTCGAATCCCTGCTATATCGTCTTGTCAGCGAGAATGCCCTCAAAGAAGTGAATCAAATCAATAAAGCCGGGTTCGCCACTGGATACATAAAAGTAAGTTCCCATCGTCTGCTCTGCGTTACCTAGCTAATCATGCAGCTTGGAAAATCATACCAAGATTTCATAACAGGCCGTAGGAAGATTAAGGTGTCAGTCAGGGTTTCATCTCCCGGTGCAGCTCGGGCAAGCCGCTCTGATAAAAGTTCCCAGGCTAGAAACGAGTTCACTGGTGTTGCAGCTGCACGCAGCGGGCATCATCATCCCCAGTCAACGAACGTATCTTCTCCTGTTTCTATGGCAGCAAACAGGCGCAAGGGCAAGAATCGTTATATTGACGATGAGGCGGAAGAGGATGAGGAAGAGGAGGAAGAGGAGGACAATTACGGATTTGAAGATGGATTTATCGTTCCTGATGACCACTTATCTACCGATGATGATGAAGACGATGACTTTGAACCAGTCCGCCAAGGCAACAGGCGTGTGCCATTTCAAAGATCCAAACGAGACGTCGGACCCCGCATCACGAATGACGTCCTGATGACCGAAGCAAACCTCTCAACTCTTCACTCACATGTCATCCAAAACTTCATCATCGAGGCCAAGAAATTAGACGAAGAAATCCGCAACAGTAGAGGGATCAGAAAGCCAATTTTTACCGAAAATCAGTTACGGGAGATGTGCATCAACTGGATGTTGGAGCTGAATGACATCAAATATATACCTGGTGTAAACCAAGAGCAAGTGGAAAAGTTTGGACCCAGATTCGTGGCGTTAATCCGACGCTTCCACAATGAATACGACGCGATGATGCGACAAAATGAGGATCGAGATATAGACCAGAACCACAGAAACGTCATAGACCTCGTCAGCGACAATGACGAAGCCGAGTTTGACGACGATAACGACGATGAGGGCGAGGAGGGTGAGGAGGAAGAAATCTCACAGGGCGAGACGAGCCAGTGGTTCCAGGATCGCCATATTAGCTCTTCAACGCACGCTTTTAACAAGCGCATTGCAGACACGATGCCTGAACCAGACGAGAATGACGAGCTCTCGGACGCTGAGCCAATCAGGCCTGCTATGACCCAGGCCACGAGGGGAAAGGGGGGTAAGGCCCGCGGAGGGTCGCGGAAGCCCTACGCTCGTAGAGCCTCAGGTGGGAGCGCCGGGGGCGCAGCCAAAGCACCTAGAACTAGAGGCGGAGGCGCAAGGAAGAGGAGTAGTGGGGGCACGACGAGGGGTAGTGCCGGAAGTGGCGCCGCGGGGCCAAGTAGGAGAGCCGCGCCTAAAGCGCCGAGTAGAGGACTACCTGTCGAGAGACGTGGGGGGAGTACTGCTACTGTAATGAGTAATTTTGTGCAGAGGAATGGGAATGGCGGTGGGACGTGGGAAAGGGCTGGTCAGGGAGGCGGCGGGCTGCCTGGGATTGGGATGATGCCTACCAGATAACTTGTTGCGTCTTTAGCATTGTAGCTTTGTAGCTTGTGCTGGAAGAACAATATAATATATCACAAGCTTGACCGTTTCGCTATTTCGTACAGAGACATTTTATAGGGGCGTGGCACAGATGCGAGACTATTGATTTGACGTAGTAGGATGCCAACGACCGTCTCAATCTCCCAATCCCAATTCCCTAATAATCTCTCCACTCACCCCACTGCCCTGCCCGATAAACTTCTTTCCCCCAGCCTGGTATCAGCTATCCCCCACAACGGACCCGGCCCACCGCCCAACACCGTCTTTCTACCCGCCAAGACTTTCAAATTAGCAGCTACAGGCCCAGCCAGCTGCCTGCCTAGCATGATCTGCAAAACCCTCTTGCGCAAGGTGAACTTGCGCCATCGGCGGACACCGCGCTGGAAAACGACTTTTGGCTTCGCAAGACGGTCGAGGCCCAGTTTCTTATGCGGGTTGGGTTCCTCGGGACTAGGTATGTACTCGTATGGTTGGCCGGGAATTGGGGAGACAGAGGTTGGCGAAAGGCGGGTTAGAGGGATGCGTTTGTTGGGTCTGAAAAAGTGTTTCTTTGGGGATTTGTGGGGTTTTTTGGGTTTGGGAGTTGACCCTGGGGCATCTCTGGGTTCCGTTGGGATGTCTGTGGGTTCTATGAAGGGGGGTAGGACGAAGGAACTTTCTGGTTCTGTGGTTGTAAAAGGAGAGATCTCTCCTGAGCGTGTCCCGGAAAGACTGCTTTTTTTCACGCTATCGGATTTCTTCCGCCCGAGAGGAAGTCGCCTTTTTGCCGGTGGCTCGGTACTGGGTTCTTCTGTGGAAAATCTGAGCTTCTTCGTTATCGTCGGTTTGATCGGTTCTGATTTGGTCCTCCCTCGTAACTTTGGAAGGACTGACTTCGATTTTGCTGGCTGCTCTGGAGTGTCGGCACTTGTTTTCGGTATGAAATTAAAGGAGGGCTTGGGGATGACCAAGGGGAATTGTCTGGGTTTTTTCTTCGGCGGTGGTGCAGCTGGAGAACTTATGCTAGGCTTCAAAAAAAGGGCGCCATCTCCGAGGGCAGAGAGTCCAGGGTCTTCGGAGATAACGTCGTTATCCATCCAACCTGGACGAAATGTTGAATGAATGGGTATTTCTGGAGCGTCGTAATATGTTTCTGCCAATGTCGTCCCGTCGATACGTGTCTCGACAGCATGCTGATCTGATGATACTGCTGCTGACCAACGAAAAACAGCCCTTGTCATATATTCTCTTTCGTTGGAGGAATCCAAGCCTGAGCCTTCGGCATTTGTTGTCCCAGTTTGAGTGGGTTCACCGGCATGAATACGCGGGTTGTGTTTCATCCACGACGCCAAGTAGTTGCGCAGTGATACTCCTGGAGGATGATCAAGAATGTCTAGGTTATCCCGGGGAGCTGCTGGCTGGGCTGTAGCGCTACTTCTCCATCCAAGCTCCTCCTCTGCATATATAGCTTGGACAAAATCATCCGGATCAGAGAGAGTAGCGTCTCCCATAGCAAGCTGGTTAGACCGACGACGAGGTGGGTTATATTGACGAGGAATAGCCTCCTGTAATATACTGCCGTTATCATTTGGGCCTGAGGAATTGATATCTTCCCAATTGCTGGATATTTGGCTATCTTCTGGAAGTAGGCCACTCGAACCTCGCTGAGCAGACGGGCGAGGTTGTGATGGGGTTCTAGGATTGTGAGGTCGAGCTGGAACCCAACGCATATTATGATATCGATGGGTGTCTGGGAGATTTTAGGGTAGTTGAGATGTAAAGAGAGTATAAATAGGTACGGAGAGCATTTTTATATTTGCATACATACAAAATATACATCTTACCATGTTTGTTGACTTACCTTATCCGGGAGATAAAGTGACTCTTGTTCCTGCCATATTTATCATTTTCATAGAGATCGGAAGTGGAAGTAGAAAGCCTCTTAGCACACTGTACGGCGGTACAACGCGAGGCGCGTCACAGCCAGTGTTGGTGCACGGACCAACGACTATTGAATTTCAGGACAACTGCCCTGTGCCGGGTTGACTTCACCACCAACAACCACCAACAACGCCACGGAGTCATTGACGGCAACCAGGAACCATGGCGACCACTGTGGATCAGAAGCTTTTGAAAGCGACCAAGTTTCCACCAGAGTTCAATCAGAAGGTGGACATGCAGAAGGTTAACCTCGAGGTTATGAGAAAGTATGCCTCCACAGCCATTACCACCACCACACACTCCGATTGATAAGCTGACCTCTCCTCCTTCAGATGGATTGCAGGCAAGATTTCGGATATCCTTGGAAGCGAAGATGATGTGGTTATAGAGCTATGCTTCAACTTGATTGAAGGGTCTCGTTACGTACGTCTCCTACAACACTACCAGCCGTTGGTCGCGTGGACTGCTCAATCTAACATTTGTTCTAGCCCGAAATAAAGAAACTACAAATCCAACTGACAGGCTTCCTCGAAAAAGATACACCCGCGTTTTGTAAAGAGTTATGGAAGTTATGCCTGAGTGCGCAAAATAGCCCGCAGGGTGTTCCGAAGGAATTACTAGAGGCCAAGAAGTTGGAGCTCATCCAGGAAAAGGTATAACTGGGATTGCCTCATCATCTAATGTCGATCTTTAGCTGACAGAAGTACAACAGGTCGAGGCTGAGAAGGCTGCTGAGGAAGCGAGGCGTAGACGTGAAATCGACAGCCAACGTGAACGAGACATGGACTCCATCCGAAACCGTGAGCGAGATGAGCGTGGGAGGGGAGGATATGGGATGCGCAACGACAATTGGCGCCGTGGGCGTGGAGACCGTGACTTTGGACGCGGTGGAGACAATAATCGAGGGGGCTATCGACGGTCTCGCTCACCTGGGCAATGGCGCGCCCCACCCAGAGACACGGACTCGTATGTTCCACGAGGAGGTGGTCGGAGAAGGGATGATAACAGGCGGAGGTCACCATCACCACCTGCATTGGACAAACGACCCGTATCTGCGGCACCTTCGCGCTCCCCTCCCCGCCGCCGTCGGCATTCAGTCAGCCCATCCGTCTCCCCACCTCGTCGCCGAAACCGTTCAATAAGCAGATCACCGTCCCCAGATAGACGCGGTGACAGCTACCGCGGTCGTGGTGGAAGAGGTAGGCGACACAGCCCGGAACGCCGCCGCCGAAGGTCATACTCATCATCGGACTCTCGATCTCCTTCCCCAACGCCGCGGAAACGGAGGAGATCGCCATCCCTCTCCAAAAGCCGCTCCCCTCCACCCAAGACTCGCCGAAGACGCCGAGACAGCAGCAGTTCCCGCTCCCGCTCTCATTCTCGCAACCGCTCTGTTTCACGATCACCCATCCGAGGCAAGTCGCCGATGCGAAATCAAGCCTCAATAACCCCAGCGAGAGATTTAATTAGACCGAAACCTACTTCAACTCGTAAGGGCCGTGACCGTGACGAGCACCGGCTAACTCGCAGTCATAGCCGAGACGAACGCAGTTTAACACCACCTCGTCGACAACGCCAAAGTACTAACAGAAGCCGATCAAGAAGCATGAGCCGGAGCAGGAGTAGAGCCAGGAGTCCGAGGAGGGAGAGGAAGAGAAGGGGTTCTATTGAACGATATGCGCCGCGGAGACACCATACCTCCTCCATCTCACCCCCTAATACCAAAAGAATCAAAAGGGCTGATATTGAGGAAGATGAACGACGACGATCGCCATCGCCTGTTCAGAGCCCTCGAGGCAGGACGAGAACCAGAAGCATCAGCAGACTCCACAGCCCGGCAAATGATGATGCCGAGATGACGGGAACAAAGGACCAAGAGGTTGGTAGTGCCTGATCATGAAAGTCGCTGGCTAAGATGGACTGGCCTTGGCTGACCTCTGCGCGTGATGACAGGCCAGTGCCGACCAGCCAGTGCCACAACAAGACCCGCAGAAAGAAGCAAGTGCGTTACGAGAGAAGTTGCTTAGGGAAAAGATAAAGAGGATGAGAATGTTAAGTATCAGCTCCAATAAGACGGAATAGTCCGAAAACAATGTTTTTAGAGAGCCATGGCAAGCGTCGCGCTGTTCTATGTTAATCAACACAGCGGTTTACTGAGCTAGCTAGCATTGTATTGGAATGGGAAAGTTTTACTGCACTCGCAGATGAGTCTACCTTGTATTTTGCTGTGATACTCTTGACTTTTCCATTCTATTTGCTAGGTCGATATGACGGATTACTCCCCTTCAGCATATCATGTGGAGCTTGCCTGCGTTATATCTCCAAGTATCTCAGAGCCTTCTAACAATCTGACTCCCACAGTTCGAGCCAACAAGGTTACAAGAATCAACAACCCAAAACCAGAAATCTAACCAAGCTTTCCTCAGGCCACACCCATCTAGCAAAGCAACCCCCCCTTTATAACCCATCATAACTCCTCTCCTCCCAGCGGCACAGTGGCGCAGTGGTAGTACCACTGTCAGGACAATCTGGCCAGCGGAGGAAATGAATAAGGGAGGAGGTTATGGATTCGAGGTCCGGGAATGAACACAAAAAAAAACAGAAAGAGATTTGGAAACGAACACAACACGACACAATACAACATCACACGACAAAAAGCAAAATCCTAAAGAATGATTTTCTCCTCATCAGATCTCGAGATCAGATGAGTCTTTTGCACTTTTGAGCTTTGGAGGAAATCTCCCCCCGTTTTTATCATGTCAAATACCCAAATTACCAATCTCATCATGTCAGACGAAAGACGGAAAGGAGGTGATATTTTATATTTTGCTGTGTTGTATCGTTTTAAGAATAGTTGAAGTGGTGAAAGTCTTGAATTTTGAATTGTAAGCCAAACACAACCTGGCTGATCTAACAATGGGAGTAGTATTTGGGGGAACAAACTCAAAATGGAGGGAGTAGAGGGTCTCTTCACAATTGTCAGAACATGTTTCTTTAAAATCTAATAGATCTTATCTTTATTTACATCTTCGCTGCTTCTTTAGCTATCTCTTCCCTGGTCAAGCCTGGTGTCCCAGGCTTTTTCTCACCCATACGCCCCATCTTAAATAGTGTCTCCATCATTTTCTCGTCGCCGTAATGCTCATTATGCTGTGAAGGAACGTTAGTGTGATGGCGAGGCTCATGCTTTGATAGAACTTGCCTCGAATTCCGGATCCTCGCCGTACGCAACTCTAGCAACGTCGACCAATATCCTGGCAGTCATACCCCACACCTTATATCTCTGCATACCAGCCTCCTCTTCCTCATCTAGTTGCTCGGCAATAGCCTTAAGCCCACCCTCTCTTTCTTTCGGTTTAGTGACTTTCTGGTTGTTGATAGGGACATAAAAGTTGTGCACGCGCCAGCGGTACCCGTCATGCCAGTCGACCCAGCTCCCATCATACCAATCGCTCTTACTCCCCGGCACCGTCTCACCTTCTGGAACCTCATCCTCAAGCTTGAGGAAGTTGTGGAAAGGCGCTGAGAAGACGGCGGCTACCTCCTTCGCATCGAGAGTGGGTATCATCGCCTCCTCGGCGGTTTCTCCGTTTGCGTCGTTGGAGTGCAGAAATGCCACGCAGGGACTCACCGCAAGCTCCGTCTTAGCCAGGTTGAATGGGAGTTGGCAGAGATGCTCTATCCGGATCGACTTTGGGAGTTTTGAGTCATCCATCGGCAAACCAATCTCCTCAAACGCCTCTCGGCGTGCAATCTGGAATGGTGTTTCTTCAAGGGTGTCGGCTTTGCCGCCTGGCAGCGCCGCATGGCCGGAGTAGTTACGGAGGGACGCAGCTCGCATGGTAACGACGACCCGAAGGTCGCCGCGGCGGTCGGCAAAGAGGAGGAGGAGGACGGCGGCACGGCGGGAAACAGGGAGGTTGTTCCATATGGGAAATGGCGGTGGGACGTAGGCTCGTAGCCGCGCAAGAGCTGCCTTTGACCGGGTCAGCATGTTCGGAGTAGGCATCCCGCAATCAGAATCCGTTGAGCTGGGATTGACTAACTGCGGCGGCTGGGGAGGGAGGGCCCATGGCTGAGTGGTCAAAGACGCTGGAGCCGTAGGGTAGGTCGGAGGAGCTGGAGGCAGTCTTGATGTTCTCGATAAGCTCTGTTACATCATCCGTGTCTAATAATGGGGTATCGGTTTGCGTGCTTTCATCAACATCGATGGTGGGTTGGACATCCAGGGTACTCATGTTGGTCGTTATATGGTAGGTCGATCAGGAGGGGATGGGCAATATAATTCGTGGCTAGGGATGCGCCTCGGCCTGTAGATAGAGACTGTTGGTACCGGTACCTCGGAAACCCTCTCCCGCCGCGGGGTTTATAGTGGTTGATAACATGGGATTCTTGGCAAGGCTGAGAACTGATAACAGCCTCGTTATCCATTCTTCCTCCCGAAAACAACAAATCAATCCCATCCCTTCATCTCCCCCTTTATGTCCATATCTTGGTCTCGGCCGCATTGCATTCGCATTGATATACCGCCCGTGCTGCTTTCTCTGCTTCCGGGTGCTATGTCATCAAACATTGCATGTGTTGTTTGTTGGACAGTAAGTCGTTTCTTTATGTGAGACCACAAACAAAGTCTCGAAACCAATTTCGTATCATTTCCGGCCTGGAAGCGTCCTACTTTTTGCCGTCATGATTGCTATAGGAGTATACGATTCCGATTCCTTTCTCGGTCGTCGGTTTGCCCAGTTGAGTCATGTGAGCTTCTTTGTTCTTGTTGCTGGGCAGTGCCTTCTTTCTTTATTTCAGGGTAAGTCCTGTCTCATGTCAATCCTTTTCTGTCTCGCCGACGTCAACAACGACGCGACATGCTTTCAATCTTGGATTCTTCCTGAATTATTCCTGTCTTGATCTTATATTATCGACAACCCAAGTTCAAATCTAAGGATGCATGATACCGCGTCGCATTTGCCTCTACTTGAAGGTCCTGAGGTTGGACTTCCACCAGAACAGCCCTACATGGAGCAAATTCCACCCTACTTCGTCAACAAAGAGCTGCCACCCATTCCCAAGCTCACGCGCGAACCCGAATCATCAACACCTCCAATTCCTCCTTATAACCCATTGCGCTTCACGCGAGCTCTTGCAAATGGGTTTCCGATGGAAGATATGGCGATATCACAGGCACTTGGTTCCACGTCGTCGGAAGACTCATTGTCTAGAGTGCCATCTTTATCACACTCGCGACACGTGAAGAGCCCAAAGACACTACGACTGCTTGGACAACCGACTTTGACCATCAAAACGCCCACATACGGCCAGACAGACAAAGTGCTTCAACTGACAGGATATGATCTCGCGTCACCAGCCGACCGCCGTCACCACCGTAAATCATCTACGGATTCCGCATCAACATCTTCCAGCATCTACAGCGACCCCGAAATCCATCTGCTCAGTGGTCGCGAAAGCAACGACTCTGGGGGATACATCGGCCTTCAGAACTCGGTTGACATTCCCAATAAAGCCCACGCCCGCTCATCCTCAGGGACCCAAATACGCGCCTCAAAGAGATATAGCAAATACGCGCTCGATGACCTCCTCCAGCGCCAATGTGCGCGCTTCCAACACGACACCCTCTCCCCAACAAGTTCCCGCGTTCACTCCCCCAATTACTCTACAGCGCAGTCTCTGTACTCAATCCCTCCGACACCTCCCTTACCGGACGTGCCACACGCTACCGAATTTACGCTTCCACTCCGAGTCCGCCCTGCTCAAAGCAACGACGAACCAGCCAGCAGATTTAGCGATGTTTCAACACCCCCTGCCTCTCCCACTATGCGTTTCTCGGCCGGCATACGCGATAGCGTGCTATCGATCGCCGCGCACGCGCCGTTTGGACGCGCGCGTTCCTCGTCGCGACCCTTGGAAAGGCGAGTGGAGGAAAACGCTAGCGACGAGTTATTCGATGGAGAGGGAAGTTTTGGGAGCGGAGAAGATGCGGTGATTGCGGGGACTCTTCAGAGATTGATGGGGAGGAAGAGAGATGCTGCTTGCGAAGCTGGGATAGAGGGGAGCGGGAAGAGGTTGAGGAATGGGGGATTGATGAGGAAAATTAGCCATGCGATGTTTCCCGGGCGCTCGATTCATGTAACTGAAGGTGATGGAAAGAGTGGTAGTGGGTTAGGGATTGTGATTCCTGATCATCGACGTAAGGTTGGTGGGCCTGACACTCCAATGCCAGGGGTTGGGAATGGAAAGGGATGTGTTGAAGGTGTTTTATCTAGGGAAGTATTGATGGGGCGGCGACAGTCTGTCCGAGGGGCTATTGGGAGGGCGGCGGAGAGCCGTTGGGTTGTAGGGGGTGAAGATAGGAGGGAGAAGAGGAGGGAGAGATTGAAAGGTCAGATTAAGTTTATTGGGTTGCAGGAGGTACAGGAGGATGGGGAGATGGCTTTAATATGAGAAGCTGGTGAAAGACAAGGTAATATATTAATGGGGTAATGGGAAGCCTGCTATCAGACGTACAAATCTCGAAGCATTAGGTCAAGTAGTAATAATGAATACGCTAACACACAATCATAACTCGTACACACTTTTCGCCGTCGTCGCATCCCCATATAATAACACCAGGTATACCCCGCCCCAACTCCACCCAATTGTCCAGCCTCAAACCTACTTCGTCTCTCTCAATCCAAACCTCTCCTCCACGCCCCCCACCAGCCTCCTCGCCTCCTCCAGCACCTCCGCCCCACCTCCCTCCCCAGCCAACTTCCTCCTCACATCAAAACACCTCAACAGCATCCTCGCGCGCCTCATATCCGGATCCTCGTCCTCCACGTCCTCCGTCGCGAACGCGCCAGAGCTGCCACTGCGTGTGCTGTACCCCGACGGTCCAGCTGATGCCTTCCTCGACGCCGCGGGCGAAGCCGTCGATCCCGCAGACGATTTCCTCGCAGACTCTGGCGACCTCAGTGCTGCTGGAGAAGTAGTCGATGTCGACGCGGATCGGCGTGCTGCAGCGGTTTTTGCGCGCGCGATGGCGGGTGCGTCAGGGATGGAGAGGGTGCGAGAGGCGCGGCGGTCGGTGGTGCTTGGGAGAGGCACGAGGCAGGAGATCATGTGGAGGGCTGCTGATGGGTCCTGGGGGGTGTTAGTGGGTTTGTGTTTTTTGGGGAGTGGGGAGGTCGGGGGGACGGACTGCGACGAAGAGGTTGCTGAGATCGGCGAGGACGTGGGCTG
>JPJV01002388.1:0-10542 GCA_000750745.1 Pseudogymnoascus sp. VKM F-4281 (FW-2241)
AGGTACGCCTTCAGCCGCTCGCTGAGCGGCTTGCGGCGCACGAGGCGCGGCATTTTCTTTTTCTTTGGTCGGAGTCGGTGGGGGGGGTTGGTTAGATAAGCATATCCTGGTACTGCAAGTTATGAGGTTGTCGAGGGGCGCGAATGCTGGTGCTGGGCGAGGTGGCGCTTTGTGGCGTGACGTGGTGTTGAGTCGAGTTGTGAACTTTCTTTGTTTACAACTCCGGCCGTTGATGAGGTGAAGCTGTATGTGGAGCTCCCTCGCCTAGCTTTGCTGGCGGGATAAGCCCGTCCGTCGCGCCGCTGATAAGGACTAGCGCCGCGCCTGGGAACCACCGCCGCCGGCCAAGCTTGTGTTGTACTGTGCCATTCACCTCAGCTATCCAGCCGACGTAACTTGCACGGCGACTTCAGTTGAATCGCCAATCTGCACCATGTCTGCCGCCGCTAATGCTGCGCATAAAGATAGGGAGTTCCTTGCTGTTATTGGGGATGAGGTTTGTCCTTCCGCTTTCCACCCCCGCTGCCGTCGCTCTTATACCGAAACCCCCCCCCAACGATGATGGCTGGATGGTTGGCTAACTGGTGGATAGGACTCAGTAACCGGACTACTCCTCGCGGGAATCGGAGTATGTTCAATCCCTCAGTCGGAGAAGAGGGTGCCTTACTAATTGAAACCCTCGCCAGCACGTCACCCCCGCCCCAGACTCACAGAAGAACTTCCTCGTCGTCGACGCCAAGACCGAGACTGCGGATATCGAGGCGGCCTTTACGCGCTTCTCATCTGAGAGGAAGGATATCGGGATTCTGTTGATTAACCAGCATGTACGTCTCCCTCCTCTTAAGTCTCCTATTTCGACCTTCTTTGCCGGTGCCCTAAAATGAGAGGGGACGATGATATGGGATGGCATGCATGCGAGATGTGGGATGGAATTAAAGGAGAGGGACAGGATTTATGGAACGACTGGGCTAATACACTATCACTATCTACAGATCGCAGAACGCATCCGCCACCGCGTCGACACCTACACCGCCGCCTTCCCCGCCGTCCTCGAGATCCCGAGTAAAGAGCACCCCTACGACCCCGAGAAAGACAGCGTCTTGCGTCGCGTGAGGAGGTTGTTTGGGGAGTAGGTGGATAGAGAGATGAGGACTGTACTCTGCCGTCGGTGTGCCTGTGGCATAAAGGGGGGTAAGGGGTTGGAGATATATATGGATGGGGAGGTAGGGGTGGAGGTGGATGGAAGGGGGATAGAAGTGCATGGGGACATGGAGAGGCGTTTTATTGTACAGTTATATGAATGAAGCAAGGAATGAATGGATGAATGGATGGATGGATGGGTTAAGTGTGATTCAGACGGGCGTGAGTGGATGCAAGTGTACCTGGAGCTGAAGCAAGGAGACGCATGATATCAAGGGGTGGATGCTGAGCACAATATGACTGCCGGCGAGTAAGGTATACCTACAGTTTCACGTTGGATCACCACATAAACACCCCGCATCACCACACACCCGAAAAGAACATCACATCCACATCCACATCCACATCCACATCCACATCCACGGCCACAGCGGTATATCACGCATCCACGCACCCATACCACATACAACCCAAAAACACAGTCACAACCCAGCCAGCATGAAAATGCAAATATCATTATCCCTACTCAGATCCTGCACAACCAAAAAAAAACGCTACCTATGCCAACAAACAAAACTCGCGCCACAAAAACACCGCAATTCCCAATCCCAAGTGCCCTGATCGCTCGCCCCAGCGTCGTCCTCTCTCTCTATCTGTCTGTATTGCGAAAGAAGAAGAAGAAGAAGAAAAATAAGTCCATCGTCATCATCGTTGTTGTAGCTCGGGAAGCGAGGTCCGTTATACTCTTATCACTCCCCCGCGTGCGCTCAAAGGCCCACGTAACTGTTGGGTGTAGGAGGATTATACGAGTTCGAAAGAGCCGAATGAGCTCTTGAACTGCACGGTGGCGGAGAGACAGGTGATCTGCTTATCATCCGCCGTGAACACATCAGCCGTAACCGTGTATTTTCCCTGGTATGCGTTAGCTGTCTAATCGCCCCACGGAGAGCATCGAGGAGGGAGGGGAACATACGGGTGGGATCTGTGCCGGCAAGTCAACCTCCTTGGTTATCTTCGTCTCCCCGGCCTTGATGGGACATTCCAAGTCGACTTCCTTGATTTGCTCGCACAGATCGGCTGTTGTGCTGAGGAGCTTGATGAGACCGTATTTGACTTGCAGGACGACGTAGGCGCCTTCGCCGATGTCTTCTTTGAAGGTGCCTACGGCTTCGATGGTGAGGGTTTGGCCGCTGGGGGGAGTTAGTTAGTGGTTATCCTTTTATATATAGCTGCATCCATCCATCCATCCAGCGTACTGATGTTATCGGCGACTGCGACGGGGTGGACATGGGTATGGGCACAAGGGACGAAGACTCACGCCAAAGGAGGATTCGGGTTCAGGTTAACATGGTCCAGTGTCAGGATATCGCCAGCATAATCCGCAGAGCAGTGCTCGAGCGGCGAGATGCCGGGGATCTTCTTATCGGAGTCGTCGAGTAGGAGGGACTGCTTGTCGTTCCAGATCGCCAAGGCGTCGACTGTGACCGCTGCGGTCAGAAGCAGCGGGGCGACGGCGGAGAGGAGCTTCATGGTTTCGCTGCGCTGCTGTGAGTGAGGTATTGGTATGGCAGTGTTTGTTCAGGATAGATAGATGAGTGAGGAAGTGCGATGTGGTCTTTCGTCGTGGTTTTGAGCACAGCTGAAGTCGGACTGTATGTGTATCCTGGGAAGGTTCCCTGGTTGGGTAGCGTGGGAGTCAAAGTCTGGGGTGGCGATGGTCGGCGAGTGCAGGGTCGGGGAGAGGAGGGTTGTGATTGGTGGAGGGGGCTTTAGGCAGGTAGGACGTGTACAGGTACAACGGGGCGGTGGGCGGACTGGGGAGGCGCGGGGGGTTGAGGAAAAGAAATGACGTGCGGGCTGTTGGGAGGTGTTTTATAGCGGCTATGGGGAGGATTGATGCTTTTGATCACTCGGAGACAGGATTGCTGGGGCTGGTTACTCGGGATATATGCCGAGAATCTTCGTTTCTGTCGGCGTAAGTGCTGCGTACCGGTTCTCACCCGTTTGTTTTCGGCGGCACAGCCGAGCAGCGTTCTGGTCGCTCCAACGTGGATATCATCGGCCATGATCTGTGCCTGTATCTGTATATCTGGATGTTATCTACTGTATTCCTTCCTGCAATCTGTTGGCGGCATCCAGCGCCGGCTCGGAGTCTCGCCGAATGGAAGGAGCTTGCTCCGTGTAAATGGCTAGTGCATGGCTTAGCATACAGCCAGCCAGCCACTCGCCCCAAACCTAACCATTTATTCGTTATCTGATGGTCTCACAAGCGCAGCGTACAGTACATAAATCCGCATCTGCGACAAGGGCAAACCAGACCAAGCCAGACTCGACTCGACGCCATACATGAGGCCCTGCCTACAATCTGAGCGAGTGCCTGCCCAGCATGGTACAGCCGCCGCACAGTAGCAGCAGCTGTTACGTTGTCCTCGCAACGCCTCTTTTCCATCTCCAATTCCGCATATGTCGGCAATTGCAGGGCGCTTCCAAGGTCGGTGGGTTGGTCTGTCGGTCAGTCGGTGTGGAATGCGGCCATGGCGGGCATTTGCTTGGTGATGGTTTCTGGTCACCGACTGGGCTGTGGGGGTACCTTTCTTCTTTTCTCGATTGTCGATAGCGCTCTCGCTGCTTTTTCTCTTTCTCTCTCTCTCTGTTTGTTTGTTTGTTTATTTCTTATCTCATCCTCCCCTCTCAACACCCTTTCCTCTCAACGCCGATCCCGCCATTGAACACGCGAGTACAGCGCACAGCGTACAGCGTGCAGCGGCCTGTGTTCAGCATGACGCGTACAGGGACAGGACTGGTGCTGTGGTGATGAGGATAAGCAGACTGGTAGCTTGTAAGCTGGCTTCCCCCTCTCTTCTCTCAACTCCCCCCCAGTCCTCCGTTCATCGCACATCGCACAACCACCACCAGAAAGTAAATTAGACTAACGTAGAACGTGTTAGGCAGAAGGTTACTACCACTCTACGACCACTTACTACCACTATTACCACCACTACCACTACTACGGCGATGAAGATGGACCATTCACACCACTCATAACAAGTCCAAAGCCGGTGTGGATACCAGGATTACACTAAACATGCTTTACTAGTACTATCTAGTACTAGTATACTATAGTCGACTGCACTTAAGCCACTCTCTACACTAACCGGATCAGGTAAATCTAACTAACTGACCAATAGCAGGCCGCGACGACGATAGCGAGAAATGCGCTTTTCAGCCTTTTCGCTCCCCCTCGTCCCCCCCAAATTCCCAGTCGCGCCCCTCCCAATCCCACCTCGTCCATGGCCTGGATGTACTGGAATTAGGAAAGGTACGTCGGATGTCTGCCCAGACACCATACTGATTTCTTGTACTCACTTTAACGGTGGTACTTTCTATCCTTCTACGGTAGGTGGTGGACTAGGCCGTTGACTGCTAAACTGGCTGCACTCAGCATTGACCATGGTGAGCACAGAGGTACTCTCTACCTTCTACTACCCTGGAGACTACCAAACATCACTAAAATATCACTAACAATTGCTGCCTGTTTAGTGGTCTTAGCCTTCTTCTACTCCCTGTTGATCTTTGTACTCTGTACTTGCGCTCAGTACGATCCAAGCTCCAACACGCTCTCGTTCGCTCTCTCTCTGTCTCTCTGTCTCTCTCTCTCTCTCTCTCGCTCTCCTCCTCGTCTACACTCTTCCCTCTCGCCCTCTCCCTCCTCCCTCTTCACTCTCTCTTCCCCCCCCCAAACTCGATCACCAATCTTCAACTTCACATTCCTTCTAACCCTTCGACACACTGCAAATCACCGTCATCGACTTCTCTCTAACGGCCTCGTCCTTTTCTTACTTGCCATTGCGCTTCATCGACGTTCCAACGAAACACCCTCTTCAAATCACCCGCCACCCCCCAAACATCGGACGCCTTCGTCGCGAAAAAAAAGAAGACACGAACTCGTCCAACTCTTCTGCGCCACCACTTCCTTCGAATCCTCGGACGATTCCCATTCTTTTCAATGATAGTCTGCACGTCTGCATAATATACTCTTCAGTCGTGCCGTCTGTTGACAAATAGTGGATTGTGCACACTCGTGTCCGTCCTGTGTCGCCTCTCTTTTCCCCCGTCGAGTCCAACTCCTCCCCGAAGGCCACGACGCGAGACGACCACAGCGCTCGATCGATCCTCTGTCGAAAACATCTCCATCGGTTGATAGAGATCTCGTACATCGAATTGTCTACACCTATACTACATTGCGACACACGGGTCTCGATCTCCTACGAGTCCACCTCTGCTGCGCTCGTCGTCATGCGACTCAGACTAAAGCATAAGTGAACCCATCTTGACCCTTTCCTGTAGCTGGAGCCACCTCGAGGCTTCTGCTAGATTATGACAGAAAGGACTTTTTCCATACCACCGCCGATCGCGCCGAGTCAGCCCGTTTCGCAGTCTCCCGTCACGGCCAATCCTCGAAGCGCGCCTGGTGCCGCTGCCGCCGACTCTGTTGACGAAGAGCCATACACCATCAAGTGTATCTGCGACTACTCGGACGACGACGGCAACACCATATACTGCGAGCGATGCGATACGTGGCAACACATCGAATGCTTCTACCCTGGTAACGTCGAGGAGGCGTCACGCGATGACTTCAGCCATTTCTGCGCCGACTGTGACCCGCGGCCCTTGGACCGGAGGAAGGCGCACGAGCGGCAGCGCGAACAGCGACAGGATAAGCTGCGACAAGACGACGTCGACAAGAAGACCAAACGCCCTCCCTCAAAGAGCCACAAGAAGAAGCCAAAGCCATCCGACGTTGTGACCAATGGTATCCACGACCATGATTCACATCACGGCGCGAAGGCCGGAAGCCCGCATGATCACCCTTCGCATGCGAAAAAGCCGAAATCCCATCAGCGATCACAACAATCCATCAGCGCTGCTGCTGCTGCCAAGCGTAGCCCATCAAACCACTCACGCAATCCCTCCCACGCGCACCCCCTTAGCCCGGCAACGACACCACCGGACTTGCCGCAAGACTTCATACTACACTCATACTCCAAGCAGTTCCAGGACCTCTGCGAGAATGATCCGGGCCCACAGGATCTCCAGGCGAACTCGTTTGCGAGCTTAGCCGTCACCGATTCAATGACGATCTGGCTCCGCGATTCCGACAAGCTTCGAGAGGATGTGGGCGTAGAAAATTTTCAGGATGTGTTCCGGATGGTAAAGGCCGAAGTTGACTTTGACAATTACCCCAGACCGAAATTGCAGGTCAATTCCAAAACGATATCCTCGAAACCCGAGTTACAATTGCGCTATCTGACGGTCATGGAGACACTCCGGCAGAAGGAGACAATCATTGGTGAATTGAAGGGACTGGTCGGATTCCAAAGCACCTTCTTCGAGACGGAGGGCGAGACGTATAAAAAGCTGTGTCACCCGCCGCCGTTCGTCTTCTTTCACCCACACCTCCCGCTATATATCGACACGAGAAAGGAGGGAACACAGTGTCGATACGTACGACGAAGTTGCCGCGCAAACTCGATATTGGAAACCTACATCACCAATCAGTCCGAATACCACTTCTGCTTCCAGACCGAACAACCGCTGCCTGTCAATGCCCAGATAACACTACCATGGACTTTCAAATTTAGGAACGGCAAGCGCTTCGTGCACCTTCTAGGACTAGAAGACGACCCCACCGAGCCGGAAATTACAGAGCAGGAGTTCGACGAACTTAGTGATCTAATAACTAACGTCCTCTCGGATTACGGAGGGTGTGCTTGTGGTGCGGGTAATGATTGCGCATTTGTTCGCTTCCATCGCAACTTCCGAAGCAAGCTGCACCATGTGCAAACACAACAAACCGTGAAACCTAAGAAGCAACGGAAGCCAAAACAACACGTCTCCCCAATAAGCACTGGCCATGCTACGAACAGCCGTGATGTGAGTGAAGGCAGGCAAGAGGTCTACGACGCGGAAGATGACAGTCGCTCCGCATCTGGTTCGATCAAACCGCGCAGCCGCGACATGACGCCTTTGACCGGCGGGCTCGATGCGAATGGAACTGAGCTTGTTTCGGATCGTGATAAGAGGAAGCTTGCCGATATCGAAAAGACCTTTGAACAGATGGATAAGCAACCGCCTAGGAAGAAGAAGCGTGGCTCTGATGGGCCAATACCCCCGACACCGACGAATGGACACGCGCCTAATCAACGGACAAAGCACAAATCTGTCTCGCGTACGAATACGTCCATATCCACTTCTATGCAGGCGAATGGTTCTACCCAGTTCCAGAAGGATAAGAACAGCCGTTCGCGGCGGCCTTCAGAATCTCCAACTACAGACGTGTCGCCAAAGACAATGGGAGCTGCGTCGTCAAAACCTACGTCCCGATACGGATCCGTTGCAGCTCGATCGCGGCAGCTATCACCAGTGCGCAAGTCTAATTATGTCGACGCGGACACCCAGACCGATCCGGAACCAGATGCGTGGTATAACCAGACCTCGAAGCCTAAGAAGAAGTTCGTACCTCTTAGCAGACGCCTGGTGGAGAACCAACGGAAGGCGTTCGCGGTACAAGAATCCCGTATCGCATCCCTAATGTCGCAAATGGAAATGTCCTCACGGATGGAAGGCGTCGAGTCAACAGCGGGAAGCCACCCTCCCAGTCCCGAAGCGAAAACCGCTGCAAGGGCTGAGGGTGCGCCGCTAGCGAATGGCGTCGGCTCTGTGGAACCCCCCGGCTCAGAAGACGGCAAGTCCGTCGCTGAGCATGCCGAGGGGGCGGCTGATGTGCCGATGCCAGACGCACCGTCCGCGTCACCCGAAGCGGCAAAAGCACCCTTACCGCCGCCGTGGCCCGGGGTACTCCAGCCGCCGCCACCCACAAACCCCAGCCTTCCGCCTGACCAAACGTCTCCGGATCTAAAAATCCAAATGCCCGCCACCACTGCGCCCTTATCCGCTGCTGCTGCTGCACTAGCGAGTCCATCATCTATCGGCGCGCCTTTCCCGCTCTACTCACCAGCGGCATCGATAGCGCAATCGCCTATGGGGACGAATTACCCGTCTACATTTTCTCCGTCGGTTCTGAGTAGTGTAGGCCAGCACCCGCCGCCGATTAAGAAGAAGCTTAGTCTTAGCGCGTATAACGCTATGCGTAAGAAACTACCGGAGGCTTCGAAATCGGAGCCGCCTAAATCTGAGCCGTCTAAGCCTGAACCGGTACAAGTCGAGCCTGCACAACCCGAGCCACCCAAGGCAGAACCAGTGGAGTCAGAACCAAAGAGTCTTCCGCCTCCTCCCCTGCCGCTGACTAAGGATGCGTCACCTACGAGAACGGGAGATGGCAAGGTAGCGGAAGCTGAGCAGAAGCAGGTGCCGGAAGCGCCTGCTCCTGCTCCAACTGTTACTACTACCGATGCAAAGGCTAGCGAGCCACAAGTTTCAGAACCTGTCTCAGGTAGCATGGCGGAAGATAAGCAGCTCGGCAATGGCAATGCAAACACCGGCGACACTGGCAAGGCGGCTGCTGTGTAATAACAATAACGAATGGGAATATCAGAGTTTTTATTTTTATTTTCTTTATGATAATTGCCGGGGACCCACCCCCAATGGGGCAGCACAGCGCGGAGAAAGAACAAAGCGTTGGGCGAGCAAGCCAGGGAGGGATCTTTTTTTATTAACTCTTTTATTTTATGATGAAAGGGGGGGATGTTTGTTTTTTGTGTTTTAAAAACCTCTGCGCCTCTGCTCTTGTGCGAGTTCTGTCTTTGTGTGGACTTAATACACACCCTGTTTTGGCAAACGGCGAAAAATCTGACAGAGGGAGTTTTGTTTTTATGAAACTGTTCTGCTGTTTGTTTTTTATCCGTAACCCACTCCCCCCCCTTTTTATTTGACATAAGGGGGGGTTTCCCTTGTTCTAGTATTTTTTTTGAACGGCGTTTTACTCTCGGGTGTTTGGGATGGGGAATGATTTGGGAAACTATGGGGTTGATTTTATTAGGGGATGAAGAGAGATATGAGAAAGCCGAGCGAGAGAGGCGTGTGATGGGATAGGGAATTGGTGTGCGGATGGGGGGTATAGGGACCTCGTTGTATGTTACATAGGCTAGGCTAGGCCGGGATGGGATTGTTCGGCCGAACTGGGCTGAGTGTTGAAAAGGTTGAATGAGAGCCTTGTTAATTTATGCTTTGTGTGATGTGATGGATTGGGTGTGAATGTGGATGTGAATGTGATAGATGATGGGAGAGTTGGGCGACAATGGTATAATAGGATGGATATCAACACTACTCTTATCTATACAGACCTATAACGCGTAGCATCAAGCTAGATATACACATCACCCGCTCTCTCCTGAGGGAATCTAAATCTACAACCTCTCTTCCCATCCCCCCTACCCATCTAAAAATATATAACCTTCCCTCTACAAATTATCTGCCGTAAAAATCAACAACGCCGCCTTATGCCTCACAAACAACCCTCCCAACCCAACCAGCACCTGCATAACCACAATCTCATTCAGCAGCCTATCCTCCCTCAACGGACCCCTCCACACCAGCCACAAATTTAGAATCGTCATATTAGTCGTCTCCGTCACCTTCCCCTCCCCATCGCGCGTGACGCCGAGACAGCCTACGCTCTCCAGCAGCGTGATTAGTAGGGCTTGCACCTTATTCGGCACCTGCGTCCACGGCGTCACGGATGGTTCTAGGAGGCCCGTCCGCGCGTTAAAGCGGGGGAGTCGGTGTCGTGGACATGCTACCAGGCGAAAGAGCTGCGGGGCGGAGTATATGAAATTCGCAATCTGCGGCAGGAGAAGCAGTAATAGCGTCTTTGAGAAATGCCCTAGGATGGCGCAGGCGGCGAACACGGTGCCAGCGAAGTAACAGTAAGTGTCCCCCACGAAGACGCGCGCGGGGTAGCGGTTCTGCGTCCACAGCGCCAGGGACACGCCTATAAACGGGAGAAGGAGGTAGAGGGATAGCAGATGCGAGTCTGTAGCTGGGTGTAGCGGCGGGGAGGGAGGGAGGAGGTAGAGCACGTCGTTTCCGGCGAGGAGGGCGGCGATGACGAGGGATTGGCTGACTTCGATGCCGTTTATGCCCGCGAGGATGTTGATGCTGTTTGGGGCGAAGATGGCGATCGCGGCCATGTAGAGGTAGTATGCCCATCCGAGGTTGAGGAGGGAGCCGAGGTAGGGGCGTAGGGGGGTGGGGACGACGACGTGGGTTACGCCGAAGTCGACGAAGTAGACGATTAGGATGGGGATGGAGGCGAAGGCGGGGATGAAGAATTTGTGGCGCCAGCGGATGTCGAAGAGGTCGTCGCCGATGCCGAGGATGACGACGGATTGGAGGGAGAGGATTGCGGAGAGGTAGGAGGCGAGCTGGGGGGCGGGGGTTAGT
>JPJV01002389.1:0-24253 GCA_000750745.1 Pseudogymnoascus sp. VKM F-4281 (FW-2241)
GCCGAAGGGGGAGGGGGGGCAGAGGAGGTACGTGGTGAGGAATAATGCGGGTGCGAAGGCGCAGTTGGGAGGGGTGATTGTGGTTGGGGAGACGAGGATGCTTTATCTGGATGATGAGAGTAAGGCCACTGTGGAGCATGTGCTGGATGAGGCGAGCATCTTCGTGGCGTGGACGGCGTATGATGGGCTGAGGTATCTGCTTGGCGATGAGTATGGGTGGTTGCATCTGCTGACGCTGGTGGTCGACGCGGAGGTCGTGACGGGGATGAAGGTGGAGAAGCTACTGAGGATCTCTCGACCGTCGACCATGGTCTGTCTCGAGGACGACCTGCTATTCATTGGGTCGCATGATGGAGACTCGCAGGTCCTGCAGTTGGACTTGAATGCCAAGACTGCCGAGGTAGTGCAGACCCTGGATAATATCGCTCCGATTGTCGATTTCACGGTGATGGATATGGGGAGTCGGTCGGAAGAGGCGCGGGCAAATGAGTTCTCGTCGGGGCAGGCTCGCATTGTTACCGGAAGCGGTGCGTACCAAGATGGTGGGCTGAGAAGTGTCCGCAGTGGGGTTGGGCTGGAAGATATTGGTTTGCTAGGAGACATGGACAATGTCAAGGGGCTATATACCCTTCAGACAGACAGCTCGGGGTTTCACGATACGCTGGTGATATCGTTCTCGACAGAGACACGGGTTTTCCGGTTTGACAGTGAAGGAGAAGTAGAAGAGGTGGAGGAATACTTAGGACTTTCCTTTGAAGAACACACGCTTTTGGCTGCAAATGTGTCTAATGGCAGGATATTACAGATTACACCTTCAAAAGCATCCCTGATAGACTCAGAGTCTGGTGTAGCTGTCGCGTCATGGCAGCCGGGGCCAGGAGAGAGTATCACGGCGGCATCGGCAAACGAGGATTACGCTCTATTATCAGCGGGCGGGAGATCACTCATTTCTTTGAATCTGGATAGCGACTTGTCAGAAATTGCGCGACAGGACTTTGAGGACGCCGACCAAATCGCCTGTATAAACGTCCCTAATACCGAAACACCAATTGGACTTGTGGGACTCTGGCAGTCCGGATTGGTGTATATTATAGACCTGAAGACGCTGCAGCCCATACAATCAGACACGCTTCGCAATAATGACACTGCTGCCGTACCTCGAACGATGGTGCTGGCACAGATCCTTCCAAAGAAAACTTCCGGGCCGACGCTCCTCGTTGCCATGTCTGATGGAGTTGTCCACTCCTACTCTGTCGCGCCCTGCACATTCGCCCTTACAAATCGAAAGTCCGTTGTTCTCGGCACCCAGCAGGCCAACCTACGCGTCCTCCCCCGTGCGGATGGACTCACAAACGTGTTTGCGACATGCGAGCATGCCAGTCTGATCTACAGCTCAGAAGGGCGCATTGTCTACTCCGCTGTCACGGCTGAAGACGCCACATTCATTTGTCCATTTAACGCTGCCGCCTACCCTGATGCAATAGTAGTTGCCACAGCTTCCGAGATCAAGATCAGCCAAATCGACACAGAACGCCGCACCCACGTAAGAACCCTTCCGATGGGCGAGACAGTTCGCCGCGTGGCCTATTCTCTCTCTGAAAAACTCTTCGGTCTCGGCACCATCAAGCGCGAGCTCGTCAATGGCGAAGAAGTCATAGAGAGCTCCTTCCGCCTCGTCGACGAAATCGTCTTCTCCGAGCTGGGCAAACCATTCCAACTCGGCAGCACCCAGGGCGACGAACTAGTCGAGACAGTCATCCGCGCCGCCCTCCCAAATACCTATGGCACGCCCCAGGAGCGCTTCATCGTCGGTACCTCCTTCCTCGATGACAACGCCTCTCTCTCGTTCCGCGGCCGCATCATAGTCTTCGGCGTCGACTCCTCCCGCAACCCCTACAAGATCGCCGAATACAAACTCAAAGGCGCATGTCGCTGCCTCGGCGTCCTCGATGGAAAGATCATCGCCGCGCTCGTGAAGACCGTTGTGGTCTTCGAGTACACGGAGCTCAGCAGCATCAGCGCGCGCATCGAGAAGGTCGCTAGCTATCGTACCAGCACGTGCCCCGTCGATCTCGCTATCGAGGGGAACATCATCGCCGTCGCTGACCTGATGAAGTCAGTCTCGCTCGTCGAGTATGCCGCCGGGACCGGTGGCGAAGCCCCCACCCTCACCGAAGTCGCGAGGCACTTTCAGAGCGTGTGGGCAACGGCTGTGGCGCATGTGGATGAGGGGTGGCTGGAGGCGGACGCAGATGGGAATCTGATTGTGCTGAGGCGCAATGAGGCGGGGGTTACGTATGAGGACCGCAGGAAGATGGAGGTTACGGGCGAGTTTCACCTGGGCGAACTGGTAAATCGGATTCGTAAGATTAGGGTCGATGCGAGTGAGGATGCAACGGTGATTCCGAGGGCGTTCTTGGCTACTGTGGGTTTCTTCTTTTCCTTCTTTTACTATTGTTATACGTACGTGTGCGTGTTCGATGCGGTTACTGATATATCTACAGACTGAGGGCTCCCTCTTCCTCTATGGCAGCGTTGCTCCAGCTTCGCAAGATTTACTACTTCGCCTCCAGCAGCGTTTGGCTGAGAATGTCGAGACGCCCGGCAACATTCCATTTGCCACGTACCGGTCCTTCCGCAATGCAGAGCGCGAGACAGAAGAGCCTTACCGGTTCATTGATGGAGAACTGATTGAGCGGTTCCTGGACTTGGATGAGGAGAGGCAGGAAGTGGTGTGTAAGGGATTGGCGAAGGTGGAGGAGGTTAGGGATCTAGTGGAGGGACTGAGGAGGATGCATTAGCATGTCTATGATTGGCGTTGTGTGGGTTATGAACTGGATGGGTTATGGGAAGTCGTGCGAAGGAAGGTGTGAATACAAAAGCCAGGGCTCTAGATTCTGTATACGTATAAAGCACTCTAGAAGGATAATGAAATTTATCGGAGGGTCAAGATTTGTATTTAATTAAGGCCAGGCTCCCTCACGAAACGCAACCTGCGAGCTCGTCCAAAGCTTTGACGCACGAAACAATCATACGATGCATGCAACGAGTGGTGTTCTGGCAAACTGCCATCGCGGTCAACCACAGTGCCAATACAGGCCCCTCATATTCCATATTCCAACAAAAAAACAACTAAAGTACGCCATTCTCCCATGCTCCGCAGCCCGAAGACAACGCGGCCGACAAAGAAAACAAACCCCCCAATCCCCACTCACTCCTCGCTGCTTAAATCACACACCCCAAGCACCCACCTAATCGTGCGTCTGCACCTTATTATCCCCCGTCGCCCCCGTCACAGCCTGCGCATACGTCGGCGGCGCTGGGTGGCTTCCCTCTGCACCATCGTCTGGCTGGCTGCCCTGTCCCCAGGTTCCATTCTGGTGCTGCTGCAGCTGCGGCGCATCCATCGGCTTCACGGTCCCGTAGCTCTGCTGCTGGTGCTGCTGTTGTTGCTGCTGCTGTTGTCGCTGCCCGGAGCCGTCGGTCTGCACGTAGATGTAGGTGACGCGGCTGCCGGCCTCGGCGTCCTGGGGGAGGGCGTCGTAGGACTCGAGCTCAGGGTTCTTGGCGATGATGTACCAGGCGTGCAGGAGGCCGGGGATGAAGCCAAGCATGCAGAGGAGGATGTTGATGAGGGAGTCGGCGGAGCAGAGACCGGACTTCACCCAGACTAGAGGGGGTATGTTAGTTGGGGTTGTGGAGGGGTGGGGTGGATGGGGCGCGAGAGGCGTACCTGGGAGGGGAGGAAAGAGGATGGCGATGAAGGCGAGGAAGAGGTCGGAGTTGCACATTTCTGACGTTTGGCTGAGGTGTCCGGCTGGTATACAATCGTTTCTGAACCCTGTGGTGTTCGGCGGTGGAGATATGGCGATGAGGTTGGAAAGTAAAAGGTAGGTGTACGTCGACGAAGACCAAGAGTAGAGGATGTTTGGTTGATTGAATGGTTGCCTGCCTGTCAACCGGGCAGACGAGGTGGCTGGACCCCAGTACTTCAGGCATTTCCCTCCCTCGCTTCCTGCGTCATTTATGTCGTCGTAAGCCCCGCTATACCCGAAGAAGCAGGCCATAGTGCAGATTGACCGGCTTATCGATAAGCCCATCGGCGATTGATACATTTTCGCCGACATAAAACTCCCCTCATTGCTATGAATGCTATGACTTGATCGACTTCATCAACGTCTATATAGATCTATTCCTGCAGATCACTAGCAAAATGGGTTCGACTGAACGCGAGACAGTGGTCGACGACAATGAGGATGATCCCATACAAGCCTCGTACGATGTCTACATCAAACCCCAATGGGAAGACGGCCGCCAGCTGTATATCTTGCAATTCCCCAACCGCCCCTCCAGAGAAGACTACTCGTCGACAAATGCCTCGCTACCCATCGAACTCCGCCTAAAGCCCAAGGCTGGCCTCGTTGAGCTCGACGTCCCGCTTGACCCATGGACAAACTACGACCGCACCAAGGGTGTACAGTGGGGAGAGGCAATGCGCAAATCCAATGCTGCGAAATCCAATACCGGCACCGCGGGAGGGCAGGGTGGAAGCCACGGACTGGCAGGTGGCTTCGGTATCGGCGGTGTGGCGCCCGGTCCAGGACGAGGGAGACAGGTCCAGGAAGACTCCTTATCAGTCCAACAAGAAATCCTCGATGACTTTTCGGGTGGGATAACGCGCCAACGGGTCCTGACGAAACAGACGCTGGGCGGCCAGGTGGTGCCGAAGGAGAGCGCTAGCCCAAACTACTTCATTGGTGCTTTCAGGAAGGGCCAATTACATCTGAGCCCCGTAAACGAGATCGTGCAGATGCGCCCTCAATTCCACCACATCGACGCGACAGCCGAGCTGGACAGACTGGCGCGCCCGAGGGCGGAGGCGGGGCCGGCGGGTGCGGGCGCAAGGGCGATTCATATGACGGTTAAGACTACAGGGGAGGGGGAAGAGGATGGGCAGGATAGCATGGCGGAGCGAATCAAGCATGCACAGGAGGAGAAGTGGCAGAAGATGCGGTATATTGATGATAATAGCGATGCGGCGTGGGAGACGTTCGAGGAGCTGTTTGCGCAGGATACGGAGAATTTGCCGAAACTGGAGTCGGGGATCGATGATGCGACATATTTGGATACTATCAGTGCGCCACGGGACGAAGCGAGGTTGAGTAGGGCGAAGCTGGTTGAAAACGAGGAGTGAGGGGGGGGAGGTGGTGGCACAATAACTGAAAATACGGAGTCAAAACGGGATATTAGAGACATTTTTTACCTGCATTTCTCGGCGTCCGAAATACCCATAGAAAAATACATTCTACACATGAATTGTCATTCCGAGGGCCATGCCACAGTGAATCGCTTTCCAAATTCAACGCCATTTCATTGTATATCATATCAAACTAACCGATGCCTCCGGCCAACTCCCCCATACCAACGGCCTATCTCCAATCTTCCCACTCACCGGCGCCAACACCCTCAGCCTCCGTTTTTTATCATCCACCTCCGCCACGTACACAAACCCCATCACACTTGCGTCTCTAATCACCTCCAGCGCATCATGCGTCCCTGCGTACATAACCGCCATAACACAATGCAGCATCTGGCTACTGGGCTCCACGCGGTCGAAAATAGGGCTCTCCACCTCCTCTTCTCCGCCAGGTAGGAAGCTGCTCATCATGCCACTCTGCTCATGTATCTTGTACACCGTGACAGCGGAAAAGTCGACGGTCTGCGTGTGCGGAGATAGTGTGCGCTTGATCGAGCCAAAGAAGTACTCACGGATCTGCGATTGGCGGAAGGCGGACATGTAGGCGTCGTCGCGGTCGGCGCAGCCGCCGGATTTGTCGAGTTTGATCACGGTTATGGGCGTGGGTGTTGCGTTGGAGAAGCGTCGGAGCATGTCGCTGTGGAGGCGTTCCGAACCGAGGACGATGATCACGTTGACTGTAGTGTATTAGTATCTTCAGCAGTAACAAATATTACCAAGTAAAGCTTACCCGTGAACTCTGATGCGATATGTGAGATGAGATCGTAGCTATTCTTCCCCTGTGAGATCACACCAGGCGTGTCAATAATGACTCCCGACGTCTTGACGACCTCGTCATCCGCCAGCCGCTCTGTCACGGCGAGCGCGAGCCGCGTACACACGGGCTTGTATAGTTTCGGCTCGTCCTCTGGGCTTTTGAGTCCGTAGAAATACACAAGCGGCAGCTTGACAGGGACACTGCTCGGGCCACTCGTAGGACTGCTACCCCATCCTTCCTCAACATCAATGACACTACTTATCGCCGTCGCCGTCAAGCTACCCGGGATTGACAGCATCCCCTCCCCAGGATCGGTATTAACGACTATCGGTTGCCTCCCCGATCGCGTCGCATATGCCGTCAACAACTTGACCAGACTCGTCTTCCCCGAGTTGTTGGGTCCAACAACCAGCACCCGCGGTTCTGGTTGGCCAGGCTGACGCAGGTTCTCCAGCGCAAAATGAAGGTTGGCGTACTGCGTCATGGGCGACTCCTCCGCAGTATACTCCTCGCACTGGCCGGTGACCTCAATGCGGCAGCCATGGTACGTGAAGATTACTGCTTTGGTGCCGTTAAATGTGTAGGCGTGCTTCACGGCCAGCTCCGTGCCGAAGAGCTCAGCGCTGCCAGAGAGGATCTAGAAGTGGTCAGGTGATGTTGGGTGGTGAATGAGGGGTTTGGGACACGGAGAGGCGTACCTTGACTTCAATCGAGGTGCCGATGTCTACTTCAAATCGCCATTCTGAGTTGGCGGCGAGATCATGCACTACCGGTGCGGCAGTGGCGGATGAGGTTGGGACTGAAGATGGGCCCGCCTGGAAAATGAAAGTTAGGTACTGTGTGGCATTGGGATGAGATGCTCACCTGGGCGGCTAAAAGCCCGAGGCCTGGCAATGACATTGGGCTATGGCAATAGATTCAATGGCTCTATTTAATATATCTTTGAAATATTGTAATGCGAGTTGTCAGTTATGAAAGTTGTTCCTGGCTGGGTCAGGTTTGGACATAGCCTTTCAGCCTTGTGGAGTGAAACTGCCCACACGCCTAACTTAATTGGGAACGTCAACACCACAACGAGCGGGTTTGACTTGGAAGTTTACGCTCAAACTATTGTAGGCAATAATTAAAAAATTCTAGATACGTTCCGGTTTACTTGCGCATTATATGGCTACATGAAATTATGTATATTCCCAAAACAATTATAATCGTGGTCATAAGCAAAGTGCGTTCGCGACCACCAAATTTTGCACGTACCTTTACATAGTAAATTCTAAATAAAGTGACTTTAGGTAGCAAAAATATAGAAAGATGTTGCGATTAAAGTCAATGCACATAATTTACTATGAATATCTCGCGAACGCACTTTGCTTACGACCACGATTAAGTTATGGTATGGTATATATATTATAATCTCAGTCGCGAGGTATGCTGCACAGGGTTTGGCGCCTGCCCAATCAGGGAAGGTACGTGCATAGGCCTGCTGCCACTTTCAACTTCTATAAAAGGGCCACTCCCTCCCCTCGATTCTGTCCCTCTCCACCGTCGCTCCTCCCTCCTATTATTCTCGCACCTGTTGCGCTCCTCTTGCGACGCTTGGCCTCCTCTGCCCCCTTTATGCTCTATAGCCCCGTCTAACAGATCCCCCTGTTCGGCCTCGCCGTAGCTAAAACCCGCTATGGCACATGAACGCCTTTGTACAACCTCGATTTACGCTCTTCGATGACTGCGCCTTCTATGCCTCTAACCTCTTCGCAATAGCAGCAAGCCCTTTAAGCATTGACATTCTGGCTGTCAAAATGGTTAAGATCAAGAACGAGCTAAGCTGCGTTCCGCTCAGCCTACCTCTCTTGCGCCCTTCCTTGTCGCTATGCACATCTAAAACCTCTTGCGACTGTGGCATGCGTAATCTGCCTCGACAGTGACTTGCGCAACGACCTAGCCAATTATCCACACGTTTAAGCTCGAAGTATACATAGTTGCATAGAGATGAGATCTACACTCCGGGGAGAGTGGGAACAGTTTCGGCATCAAAAGGCGATCCAATGGCATATATACACACAGGTTACTGTAAGTTAGGGCGTGAGGGTAAGTTACAATACATCGCTGTGGCTGTGAGAGGAGCGAAGAAATTTGTCTAGCCTCGGTAGAAAAATGCGGACGCTGGTCCAGACGCTCGTGGATACATTAGGTGATTGTTGCAGTACGGCAATTTACTGTCTTGGGATTGAAGATGACTGCTCCGTACAATCGGGGCTTATCTTCTGAGTTATTTTGAGCAATTCTTCAATTCTTGGAAAATGAAGTTATCTCCGTTCATAGCCTTGTGCTGGGCGACACTACAAAAGTCAAGACCGGCAAGGAAATGGCCTATCCTAACTAAAGCCTACAGGATGCTAACCGACACGACACGACCTAACCTCCCCACCCCCGCCGGTGCACCGATGAGAGGAGACGGGATCAAACCGTAAAGATTCTCGAGCCGCAAACCGACGTCTTCACCGGCGGGGGTGGGGGCTCCAACTAGACGCTAACCCGCAAGTTCTACACAGCTGTCGTTAAATCATCACAAAGTAGATATGATACCATTAAAGATGATCCTTATCCCCGTCTGTAGCCACAATAACCGTGTTCCTGTGGATTCAGCCCCAAACCAAACTGAGTGCACTTGCAGGATGCTAACACACACGATCAAACCCGTCAACTGGTGCCCGGTGCTCCGGCGGGGTTCCGGCGGGGCACTAACCTATAATTTAGCTTTGGGTTATGTCAACGTCGACTCCTCCCAGCGTACAGAGGTCTACAGTCCGTTTCAAAAAAAAAGCATCATGATAATAGCGTCGATTGGTTTGTCTCAAGAGGGGACTGGTCTTGTGAAATCTATTTAGCCTGAATAATTGAGAGGGAAGTTTGGCTCTAAGAGACGATCATGACGCGGGTGAGAATACGCGTAGTTAAGGTCCCGTTTTCTGTTTTCTTGTTAAGGTAGGACGAAATACTCATAAGAAGAGACTTGTTGTATATTTCGACCACTGCTAAGACGTTCATCTCGACGAAGTCTCTATAAGTTTGAAAAGCAAAGAAAGCTTTTACTCTTCGGAAAGGTTCGACTTATTTGAAACCGCCATGGGGAAATTCTTCAACGTTTCCCTAGCGATCTTCGCTGCCACCGGGTACGTCCTCTCCTGCAATGGAAAGGAGAAGAAGCTGCTAACGACCTCTAGATCCTTCCTCTTTGGCTACGATGCTGGTGTAATGACCGACGTTATCGCTTCGCCCAACTTCCTCCGCTACTTCAACACCACCAAAACTTCCGCCATTATCGGCGCAATCAACTCCACCTTCAATGGCGGCGCAGTGTTTGGATCCTTGATGGGAGGTTTCACCATGGATCGATTTGGAAGGAAAATGACCCTTCAGATTGGCGCAATTATCTGTTTGGTGGGAGCAATCCTCCAAGCTGCTGCAGTAAATCTTGCCATGATTCTCCTCGGTAGAATTTTAGCTGGGTGGGCGGTGGGGCTGTTGAGTATGAGCGTGCCAGTTTATCAGTCTGAATGTGCACATCCGAAGATTCGGGGCCTGATTGTTGGTATGGCTCAGCAGATGATTGGAGTTGGTTTCATTGTGTAAGTATTGTAATCAAGATTAGTATCAACATTGCTAACTTGGGGCTAGTTCCACGTGGGTGGGATATGGATCTCATCATGCAGGTGACCACACCCAGTTCCAGTGGCGATTTCCTTTGGCATTCCAAGCTGTGCCATGTATCGTAAGCTACAGCCTCGACACTGTTCTAGTCTTGAGCTAAAAATATCTATACAGATCCTCGCGATTGGTATGATCTTTCTCCCTGAAAGCCCGCGACACTTGATGGCCATAGACAGAGAGGACGAAGCCATGAGGATTTTGAGGAAACTGCACTATGATGGAACGAATGGTAAGCTAATTATCACATCGGTATTTGGGTTTTTTTAACGCAGTTTTTCAGATGACTGGGTTGAAAAGGAGTTCAACGAAATCAGGCAAACCATTTCAGCTGAGAAAGCTATCACAGCTCCGGGCTGGACAGCTATGTTCACTGTGCCCCAATGGAGGACGAGATTGATGCACGGTGTTGCAGTTCAGGTGTTTGGCCAGCTCAGTGGAATTAGTAAGTTTCTGTCGAAGTGAATTTTAATGGCTCTAGCTAATTGCTTTTAGACGTGATTGGATACTACCAAGTCGTTATGTATGAAGCATTAGGATTTACTGGTAGCAAAGCAATCCTCATTTCTGGAATTTATAACTGCATTGGGCCTCTAGCAAGTATGTGTTCTATTTTATTTCTCTCTTGACCCCAGTCACTCTCGATCTACGCCTGACTAACCCCGCCCTCTCAGCGTTAATTTTCATCGTCCTCTTCCTCGACCGTGTCGGTCGTCGTAAGCCTCTCCTCATCGGCACTGTTTGCGTTACAATCGCACTGATCTGCGAAGGGGCAATCAACTCTCAAAATACCGATGGCACCAAGTACGGCCTCTCCGTCGCTGGCGTCTTCTTTCTCTTCTCTGTCACTGTCATCTTCTCCTTTTCCTTCGGTCCCATATCGTGGGTATATATGTCCGAGATCATGCCGATGCAGATCCGCGCTCGCGGTAACGCTTTCGCCACAGGTATTGGAAATTGGCTTGTCGCAACCGTGCTTTCGCAAGCTAGCCCCGTTGCGCTTGGAGATATTGGGTGGAAGTACTATTTTGTTTTTGTGGCGTTTAATATTTTCGTTACATTCCCTGTTATCTTTTTCTTCTTTAAGGAAACAAATCAAGTGTCGCTGGAGGATATGGATTTATTGTTCGGTGGGAGGGCGTTGGGAACATTGCCAGAGGATTTAAATAAGGGGATAGAACTGCATCCTAGCGTGACTCAGGTTGAGACAAGACATGAAGTTACGGGGATGAAGGATTAAGGGATTCTTTTGCAGAACGGTTGAAGTCATAGAGATGCTGGTGGATATTTCAGAGATGGAATTTATCTAACTTACTGTGTGAGAAGGTCTTCGCTGGAGTAGGTTAGATATATTGTACGATTTTGTTTAAGTTAATTGAGAAGTCTAACCCACTATAGTGTGCACATGATACTGTTATGTGTGTGGCTTTTAAAAGTAGCCAGCGCTTAGGACGCTACGACGAGGACTCGACGTTTAACGAGTTGACTGCCCTACCCTAGCATTCGCCGGATTTGCGCTGTAAATCCAGAAAATCCAGAATACTATCTGCAGTAGGAGGTCTAGGCTGCCATATAGGCAGGGTGCGCATATGCTAGCGCACTATAAATCCTACAACTGTAAATCTAGAATCCCCTAGGGAAGGAGGGAGTTCCTATTATAAACAAATAAAAAGATTTAGAAGCTATTATTATTAGAACTAGCTAATTACTTCGCTATAAGTTAGAGTAAGTAGATAATACTTACTTACTACTACTTATGTTTACTGTGGTTGCTTCTTATAACTCTAGCTGAGAGGGCAAGCTATTGAAAAGGGGTAGGTGGCGCTTGATGTAGGCGACAGGATAGCAAGGTATTTACACAAATGGCCAGTCCAAGCGACCAGGTGGTCCATCATGTAGTGGCCCTCATGATCATGATGGCCAGTGGTACCTTGGGGCGAGCAGAAAAGAGAGAAACGGAAAGCAGAAAGTAGACCACATAGGGGTCTAGCCTAGAGGGAGTGCGTTGTAGGAAGGACTGGAATACATGGACCCCACACAAGCCGGAACTCTTCACTTTGGCAACGGAGTAGAAGCTTCAACAGTAGAATACAGTATGTAGATCAATTGAATTGCTACCTAACCTACAGGGCTACATACGCTATTTGTAGCCCGGGTGAAAACCCCCGAAGCTCTAACGAGCGGAGCTTCCTGGGCTCAGCTGAGTCCGAGTCAGTGGCTCCCAATAGTCTGGTGCCACTTCTTGACTTGTAAGCCAGCCGGGGCGCTGGACAATCCCCCGCAGAAAACCTGTCATTTTGGGCGTAAAAGCCCACCGTAATCCAAGGGGATGTCCGTTTCCCCCGACAGAGTTAAGGGTGCGTAAAGCAGCAACCGCGTCCTGCCGAACTCAGCAGCCGCAGCCCTGGGAAGTGGCTTTATTGTATAAGTATTCTTACCGTATGTAGTTATAGTGAGTAGTATTCTAGTACGCCTACAACTGCACAGTTTGATAATGATTATACAACATCGTCCTCAATAGGTTTCATTCTACGATAATCCTGCCACCGGCCTATCTATGTCGTGATATCTACACCTGTCATATCTAGTATTCCATGTCAACACCTAATTCTTCTGCTCCCTCTTTTTGTACGCAAGAAATCTCGTTAGATTCAAACCTGCCTCATCCGCTCTCGATCTGAGCTCCGTCTCTTTCCTCCTGTCAATCCCCTTTGCTGCTTTGGTAACCTTCGCCTTCAGCTCCTCTAAATGCTTATGAAAATCATCATTTCGGAATACTTCATCGCAGGCATATGCTTTGTCTGCATATATGTCAAAGATCCCATTCAGTGCCTCCACTGCATCTGCAACAGGGGTCTCAGGCAATCCAGCAAGGACAGTGAGCAAGAACACGCCAACCTCACGGTTTAATGCTAGTGGTGCTGGGTCAAGCGCAAGGCGACCAAGGACACCAACGCATTTGACACCAAGCCCTTGGAATGGATCCACGCCCTCCGTGTCAGATGGGGCAGGGATATCCTTGGAAGCTTGGTAAAGCGCCATGAACTTCCTGTGCTCATCACCTGTAAGTTTAATTTGTCCTTGCACGCTCCGTGCCACAGCCCAGGCGAGGCTGGTGATTGAGGAGGCGAGTTCGATGTCGGCTGTGTTTGAAGCAAGCACAGGAGTGACAACCTCTGACCAGATTTGCTGAGCAATAGGCGTCCAAGACTTCTTTAAGCGACCCGAAGCAGTCGAGAAATCAACATTCGAAATGGTCCATGCAATGTTGTTCAACGCTGAGATGGCACCACTCTGAACTGTCTCGTTTTTTGTTTGAGCGAGCTTGAGAAGGAATGGAGATGCGACGCGGATGAGTGCATCTAGGGTGGGTGGCACGTCTTCCGAATCGTCTTCATCGTCTGAGCCATCGCCGATTACGCGGTCCATATCTTCTGCTATCTCTGCGATCGTCATCTCATCCTCCTCCTCGTCTTCGTCTTTTTGTTCATCGTCATCTTCATCCTCCGCATCTGAAGCGTCGTCATTGATATCGTCGGCCATGGTCTCATCCTCCCCATCTGCTTTGTCGTCGAATCCCTCGAATTCCTTCTCATGTTTGGCACCATGCTCTAGGGCTTCCTGGAGGCTCGTAGCAATGGAAGCGGTGATCTCCAATGCCAACTGGAGAATCTGATCTGGGTTCAGATGACTAGAGCCGTTTGAAAGGTTGTCTTCACCTTGAACCTGGCTCATACACTGCACAAGAGTTGGGATTAAAACAGCGTCCGATGCTCCTTGCATTGGAGTATTGTGGTCAAACCACTCTAGGCATGTGAAGATGTTGTGCAGAACCGCGCAAGCAGGCACTGCTCTCGGGCCAGCCACTTCTCGAAGCTGCATGAGGCCCATGAGCCATGCCTCGTGCCCAACGATCTGCTGTGAAAGCACCTTGTTATCCTCTGTCAGGGTGGAGATACAGGTTAAGACGTCGCTGAACAGTTCTCCTGGGGCCGCAGGGGCATTAAGAAGGCCGAACAAAAAGTTGAGGATGCTCGGCAGTCTGGAAATGGCCTCAACTATCTCTTCTTGGGCCTCGCCGAGGGATGTTAATAAGCCAACTACGGAGCTGCTTAAGGTCCATAAAAGAGATTGCTGAGCTTTGGGGAGTTTAGCTATCGGGTTCTCCTTCGATTCAATGGTCTCGATTATCTTTCTTGGCATTAGCTAGAGTTTGGAGGGCAAGTGCTGCGATAATACTGACCATTTGAATGATTGTAGTGACAGGCGTTAGAATATCCTGTCTGTAGAGATGTATGGAAAAATCCGCCTCCTCTTCCAGCGCCAGATTTCTCAATATGCCCCACCCCGCACTCTTGGATTCCAAAGACGAATCTGTTATAGTTTGCTCGAGCAAGATTCCCACCACTTGTTCCCTGAGCAGAAGCTTTCGGCATTTCGTATCCTCAATCAGGTTTGCAATGGCAACCGCCGCAGCGGATCGCCTGCTCACTTCGGGGCTTTTCAAGTCATTAATGACTGGAAGAATTTGTTTCTCTCGAACAGCAGCGAGTTCAGGGTCGGTGGGCGGTTTAACTGGCTTCGCTATCGGATTCGGGTGGTTCTTGACCTTCGCCCTCTTGTTGGATTTGCCCATACTGATCGACAAGCTAAATATAATAGGCAAGGTACTCGGTACTTATTATGAAAGGCGGTGCGGTGTACTGTTGGCTGAGGCTGGAAGTAAGGTTTTGGAAATTTTGACTTTGACAGCCTCGTTACAAGGGCTGTTGGCGGGGCACAGAGGCTAAAATAGGTGTTTTTCGATTGCAGGGGCCACGGCCACTAAGATACGTTAGTTCGACTTCCCCAAGAAATGGCAAGGTTGTTTCATTCTTAGGCACAACTCCAAAAAGAGGGGTTGTAAAAAGCACAAAAGCATTCATTTACGCCACTTTCTGATATTGTTTACGCTGCAACTCAACCGAAAATGGCTGCTACGACTTCTACCACCCAGGTTGAGGCCATCACGGCGGACAACATCCTCCGGCTCTTCCCCGACATCGATACCTCTAGCACCGCGTTCGAGGGTCACGATGAAGAGCAGATCCGCCTCATGGACGAGGTATGCATCGTTCTCGATGAGAACGACAAGCCAATTGGAAACTTCAGCAAGAAAATCTGTATGTATATGCTCTGCGCATTCAACGCTGCTCGTACTAACCGTCGCGCAGGCCACTTAATGACGAATATCGACAAGGGCCTTCTTCACCGTGCATTCTCGGTGTTCCTCTTCGACTCCCAAAACAGGTTGCTCATCCAGCAGCGCGCGAGTGAGAAGATTACATTCCCGGATATGTGGACAAATACGTGCTGCTCTCATCCACTGGGTATCCCAGGGGAAGGCGGTGCTGAGCTGGCCGAGGCCGTGTCTGGCGTGAAGAATGCCGCTCGTCGCAAGCTAGACCACGAGTTAGGAATCAAGCCTGAGCAGGTTCCGTTCGAGGATTTCCGTTTCCTCACCCGAATTCACTATAAGGCGCCTTGTGGTGACGGAAAGTGGGGCGAGCACGAGAGTACGTCCAGCCATCCAATGTTCGATCCTAGACAATCACAGCTAACGGTGGTCTTTTTAGTTGACTACATCCTCTTTATCAAGGCGGACGTCGACCTTAACCCAAGCCCCAACGAAGTGCGTGACGTTAAGTATGTCACTGCTGACGAGCTCAAGGCCATGTTCAAGGATTCGAGCTTGCTTTTCACACCATGGTTCAAGCTTATCTGCGAGTCGCTGCTATTCGATTGGTGGGCGCATCTTGATGCAGGGCTTGAGAAGTTTGAGAACGAGAGCGAGATTCGAAGAATGTAGAGGGGATTTGCATATTTTAATAGATAACTGATGGTAAATCGCCGCAGTTTTCGGCTCACGGTATTTCCGCAGTCGTTTTAACGTTTAACGAAGAAGAAACATATATCTACCTGAGTACACTGGGCATTGATATTGTACTTTGCACATATAATGCAGTGGATCTCTCGTTACTTATGACACGCGGCGGCAGGCTCTTGTGTACCTTGTGCTTTGTGAACATACCAATCCCTCTCAGTGAGAGTCATACCACGACAAATGCCCTTGGATTGTTTGCTTGCCACTGTGATCATTGGCCATGGGAACGGCCCTGGTGGATAACGACGTCACCCAGCGGTGTTTCCTGTGGATGAGGCCTAATGCATCTCGGATCTCTTTTGTGTCACATGTCGTAAGTATGATTCCGTGTTGTCATCAGACCTTTCGTTACAACCGTTTTGCAGCTGCTTGGTGCGGGCATCAGCCATACGCGTCGCTCGAACTGTCTTTTTATTATTATTTCACATCACACAAAGTAGCTGAATAGCACATTGACTTCTGTTCTAAGTGGTTAGCATGAGCCGAAGTGCTCAAGGTGCGGCTGCAACTCGGCCTGTCTCACCAGAGTACTACCCACCAAAATAGATTCCGGTGCATCCGAGTAAATAACTTTGTTATATTTCTTTTGTTGAGATATATGCAGTATGTGCTGCAATACAACGTATCAGCGTTTGCTGTAACTGTTTCCGTACTACATAGCGGCAAAACCACGGCTTGGCTCAGCTGGCAATTTTGAGCGCTTCAAAGCAATCAGACCCCACGTGGTTCTTCACCGCTCTCTATCTAATTCCCACTGTCTGAAAGACCGCCTCATTTCTGTGCTTTTGCTGTGATCCAGCTGTTTCCTTGGTAATGCATATGCATAATCACGTTGAAACATACACATGAGCATAAACTTAACCATACACATAAAGCCAACGATCGCCAAACGCCCTTCACTACTCATCTTACAGTCAATCACCTATGTGAAGATACTATAAGGGCCAAAAATATTTACATTATACATATTCATAACGGCTAAAGAGCTGAGGCTAAATCACAGAGACTGACTTGGAATTTGCTGGGAGTTTGCTTATCTTACTGGAGTACGATTTATCATCCATCCTCCAACACATCGCATTCCACGCTCCATAAGGCCTTTCCAAGGTCTCGTGAACGCCATACAGACAATAGGCCCGAAAGGTTTATCAGAATCCTAAGATTGATGTCGGTTGATATACGCCAGAGCCTCAATTGCTTGCGATTTCCATCTCGATACGAGTCGATATCGAGATCGCAACTCTCAAAACCTCATACTGGAGAAGGAACTAGGGAAGCAGAGAAACCCATCAGTAACTATCTAACCTGAAGGTATTCTCTCCCACTGTAATTAACTTGACTCTATAGAATCACAATATCAATTTGTCAAACGTTTTGAAAATGACGAGCAGTAAGGCTAGTTCCACGATAACTGAGCAGAAACGCAGCCCCTCGCCGGATAATGAAACAGTACGAGTTATTGGCATATCTGAGTATCTCGGTGCCGCAGAATGCCTCGCCGAAGCATTTGGTGCTGACACCCTATGTCGCTACTTCGTCGACGCCTATGACACAAAGGAATACTCAAAGGAGCGAAAGTGGAAGCTCCATTCTGATATCCTGCGCTACGTCGTCGCAGCTCATTGCTACCGAGGCTTTGTCACCACTATCGGCCCGAATTACGACGCTGTGGCTCTCTGGTACATTATCTCTCTCAAGTTTGCTACCAGTCCCTCGCACCCGACTGATGCTATTCCAGGCTTCCTCCCGGAAAAGATATAGACGATTGGTGGACCATTCTCCGTAGCGGTACGTGGCGTCTCTTCTTCTCGCTTTCCCGCGAGGGAAAAGCCCGTTTCCACTCGGAATTCCTCCCTCTACTCAATTATACCAAGAAGAAGGTGTTGGGAGAGCGGGACGATAAGAGCTACTACCTTGACTACATAGGCACCAAACCTTCTGCGCGCGGGAAAGGCTATGCTAGGAAACTGATCGAGCACGGTTTGGCAATGGTAGGATATTTCATTTCCCCTTGTTGCTCACTTTAAGTCATGCTGCCTGTTGCTGACCTCTAATAGGCGGATGCTGAAGGCGCACCGACGTACTTGGAAAGCACTGCTGCGGTTACTGTGCCATATTATGAGAAGTTCGGCTTCCAATATATCAAAGAAGTTCACCTGCAGCGGGATGAGAAACCAGTTTCGTTGAGCATCATGGTCAGAGAGCCCAAGACTAACGCTGGAATCTCACAGCCACTGCCGAAGCAGAAATGCAACGTCAAGATTGTAGAGCTTGTTGTCTAGGTGGAGTACTTGATAGCACCGAAATGCTTTGCAAAAGAGTGTAGGGTGGCCATACTGAGCAACTAAATTGTGAACGACCCAACAATGGTAGAAAGACGGGAAGAAATCAAGCCTAGAATGGATGCATGGCCTTGGAGAGATTGAGAAAGTTGTGTTTTGGGTTTCATATTTGATTTTGTTCGCCGAGCTCTGCTCGTTGCATTTTGCTCATACTTAGTGTAATCTAGATACACGCCGCTCATTCATGAGAAGGTAACGGTGATATTTGCACACGACACACTTAACAGTATTTCATCATCCAGAAACGCCATTAGCCATCTCCCCACCGCCCAAACATAGCCATGAGTCTTGCCCTTCCATTTCCACGTAATACTTCCATCTAATACTCCATAACCATCCACGTCTCGTCATCCATAGTAGGGTAAATAATGTTCAACCCCAGCAGCTCATCTCCAGCCTTGAAAACCTCGTTCATAGGCAAGCCAAGGTTTGCGCTAATATACTGCACGTTCAGTCCCTCGTTACTCTGTGGCGCCGTGCTGAGCAGGTTATACACCTTCTTCGCCACAGCGCTCAGCTGCGGCAATTGTCTGCCTCCACGCGCCACCGCTGCTGCACCACCAGCCCCATCCCCTTGATCGACAAACAACCCTCCGCCGGCTCCTCCCTCCGCTCCACCACCAGCCTGCAGTGACTCGGGCGGTCCACGCGAGAAGTAAAGGTGCACATATGTCGCCTCGAGGAGGTGGGCATTAATCTCGTTGAAGTCTGTCACGGGGCGGACGACGTGTGCCGCGACGTGCTTCTTGTTGTTAAAGGCCTTGAGGCGGCCGAGGACACGCACATAGGTGTTTTCCTTGATGGAAGAGATTGTGGGGGAGGGGCCAGCGTCGACGTCCAGCCAGACCTTGACATCGATGAGGCCGGTGCCGTCGTCGAGCTTGAAGGTCTGGTTTGTGGCTTGCATGGAGATCGTGCGTACCTGGCCGACAAAGGTAATTTGGGTCATTTCATGGCCATCGACTTTGAATTCTGCGTCGGGGTGGGGCTGTTGGGCGTCGATTATTTGTTTGATCGTTACGGGTCGGAGAGTGTCTTTGCCGTATGTCTGGGGGATTGTTAGCAGGTCTCTTTGGCAAGAGGTTTTAGTCCCTGCTAAGGTTCGACATTTGCTCGCACCTTTGATCCTCCTGGAGTATCCTGGCTACCAGTCTGGGAGGCACCGCCCATAAACCCGCCGCCTTCTGCCCCGCCTTGAGCGCCATAGGATGTTGTCGTGTAAGAGCCGCCGTAGCCGTATGAGGTTGCTATACAGCTGAATTAGTAAAATACGCCTAACAATCATACAATCTCTATTTTCTTACCCATCGTTGCGTTTTGGGTGTTTTGACGCGTAAAGTCTTCGATGTGTTTTGTTCGTCGTCGGGGTGGACGCGTCGAGCGTGTAAAGTGGTCTGCTAGTGTGGGTGGGGGGTCCTGGCAGTGGCAGTGGCAAGCAAGCGCATTTCGAAAGGATCGCCTCAGCCTTGCGTCTACCAATCTTATCGACGACAGCCTGACTCCATGGATCGCAACTCAATCTCAACTCTGTACTGAAATAAAGCGCTATTTTACAAGGGGTCTTGGTCTCATACTGTCTTTTCGGCCATGGCAGAAGAAGGCTGGGCAAAGGAGAAGTCGGCGTCGTCTGAAAAGAGTGAAGAGGTGCCCAAGGTCGAGAAAATCGAAGACGATGAAGCTGCTTTCGATGCGCTAGAAGCGGAGCAGAAGGAGTTCATCAAGGTAATTCAACCTATTTGTACTAATCTTGTTGCGATAAATATTAACTATTCTACTCAGGACGCCGAAATCGATCGTATCCTGCGCGCCTTCCGCCTCGATGCCTACGCCGTGCTCGACCTCCAACCGGGTGTACCCGATTCCGATATCAAGAAAGTCTACAGAACAAAATCGCTGCTCATCCATCCGGATAAAACCCGGAATCCACAAGCGCCTGATGCCTTCGATCGCTTGAAGAAAGCGCAGACAGAGTTGACGGATGAGAAGCACAGGGAGCGCTTGGACGAGGCCATTGCCGACGCAAGAATGCTGCTTATGCGCGAGAGGGAGCTTACAGTGGATTCGGAGGAAGTTAAATCTGATGATTTTGCAAAGGCGTGGCGCGAAAAGGCGAAGATGGTGTTGATAGACAATGAGCATAGGAGACGGCGGCAGGTGAAGGCGCAGATGCAGGAGGAGGGACGCGAGCAGAAGAAGGAAGAGGAGGAGCTGGAGGCACGGAAGCGGAAGAGGGAACATGAGCAGGACTGGGAAAAGACAAGGGAGCAGCGGATTGGAAGTTGGAGAGACTTCCAGCAGGGCAAGAAAGGCGCATCGGACGGGAAGAAGAAGAAGAAGATGAAGGTTCTTGGGTGATTTGGGGTTGGCACACTTCAATACGCTGCTGTTTTGAAAGGAGTTAGGAGGTAGACTGGGCGCTATTCTGAGCTGGCGTATGGGATATGCATTTCAGGGAACTGTTACTGTAGGTGACTATTATCATTCATCTTTGCCAACCTTTGGACGGCGAGATCATGCTTTGGGCTGCCCCATTTTGTGTAAATACGACACGAATGTCGGTCAAGCCACGAATGGCAACATTGTGAATATGTGATGTGATGTATATCCGTTTACCCCGCAACCGTATGCAACCAGTTGCATTTATGCTTTTGGTTTGGAGAGAGACACATGTGGATGTGGTGGTCGTGTGTTACCCTTGTAGTTAAATTCCGGGGTTAATGGTCCAGACGGTGCTAAACTGGCATGGCATGTGCCGAGGTACATCGCGGCTCGCCGACGTCCTCGATGCTCACTAAACACACGACAAAACGATAGAAGGTCTTGGAAGACCTCGAATTTACACATATCTATAACACATACGCTTTAATTCCGAATTGCATCTAATACTTATCAACTGTATTTCATACGAACCACCTCTCTTGCCACCAAGTCCAGTCATGGCTCCAGCGAGAGCCCAAAAAGTGCCAGTTATCCCTCTCGCAGCGGACACGGTCCTTCTCCCTGGAAACGGCCTCCGGATCCCATTCGCCGCATCTCGACCCGATATACCAGCCTTACTGTCGCAAGTCTATTCACGGGCCGCGGGGAAACCGGTCTCGCAGCGCTACAATAATGCACATGTCATCTGCGTCCCGCTGAACTCGCCACTGCTCAGCAGCAACGGCCAGAATCTGCTCACGGAGGATGAATTGAAGGGCAAGGATGGCAAGGCGAAGAAACACACAATTCCGGATCCAGCGAGTGCGAAAAGGGGTGATTTATTTACCTGGGGCACAGCAGCGAAGATATCGGGAGTCGAGGGAAGGGGGACAGGGGAGTTTTCCTTGATTGTAGAGGGGGTGAGCAGGGTGAGGGTTCTCAAGGTTACCCAGGAACGACCGTACTTTGAGGCAGACGTTCAGTATGAGGATGATATTGGTAAGTGCATAACTACGATGAACGTTTGTCCGGGGTGATGCAATGCTAACTCTTCCAGCGCCGTCGCCTAAGGATACGGAAGTCCAAGCCTTGTTCGGAACATTGAAAACGCTTTCGAGAGAACTATTAACACTTCTGCGACTCACATCTCTCCTTCCACGACGATCAGGGGCATCAGGCCTCACCCCTATGCTCGCACGACGGATCGAAATGTTTATTGCGAAGAAGGATATATCAGAAGCTGGCTCGCTTGCGGACTTTGTGTCGAATCTAGTGGAGGCAACTCTTGAGGAGAAGCTACAAATTTTATCCGCAATAGACGTCAGGACACGTCTCGAGAGGGCTGTCGAGCTGCTGAACAAGCAGGTTGCGGCTATTAAGGGAAACATCAAAATTACATCAATGACCTCAACCACTGTTCCTATGAACGGTGAGCTTGATATCCTAAACAAGCAGAAGTCCCGGGCCCTAAATCGGATCAATCCTATTGGATTTATGCCGGGGTCAGGACAAGGCCCGCCACAGGACGATCAGGAGCCGAACGAGGTCGAAGAACTAGAACAGAAAATCGAGGCGGCACGTCTTACACCGGAGGCCGCAAAGGTTGCCGGTCGAGAATTGAAGAGGCTAAAGAAAATGCCACAGCAACAGGCAGAGTATAACGTCATAAGGACCTATCTTGAGAACCTGGCCGAGATCCCTTGGTCTGCGATGACGGAGGATAAGCTAGGTGCTGACACACTGAAGCGAGCGCGGAAGCAGCTCGACGATGACCACTATGGACTTGACAAAGTGAAGAAGCGTCTGCTTGAATACCTTGCAGTTCTCAGGCTCAAGCAATCAATCAACGACGGCGTAGAAGCACAAATCAAGGCAGCCGAGACCGAGGCTACTGAACTGGCGAAATCGGCCGAAAAGCCAGATGATGCTGCCGATGCTGAGCCAAAGAAGGACGTCCCAGCTGTTGACAGCGCCAAAATTCAGATCTTGAAGAGCAAGAAAATGGTCGACAAATCACCCATCCTCCTCCTCGCTGGCCCACCTGGCGTCGGCAAAACCTCACTCGCCAAATCAATTGCAACGGCGCTCGGGAGGAAATTCCATCGCATTTCGCTCGGTGGCGTAAGAGACGAAGCTGAGATCCGCGGTCACAGGCGTACATACGTCGCGTCTATGCCTGGGCTGATTGTAAGCGGGCTGAAGAAGGTGGGTGTTGCAAACCCCGTTATCCTCCTTGACGAGATCGATAAAGTTGGTACGTCGAACTTCCACGGCGACCCCAGCGCTGCGATGCTCGAGGTCCTCGACCCAGAGCAGAACCATTCCTTCACCGACCACTATGTCAACATCCCAATCGACCTTTCCAAGGTTCTCTTCATTGCCACCGCAAACGACCTCTCCACCATCCCTGCTCCCCTCCTTGACCGTATGGAAACCATCCAGCTACCCGGCTACACTACCCTCGAGAAGCGTCACATCGCCTCCCAGCACCTCATCCCCAAGCAGATTCGCACCAACGGCCTCGATCTTACCAATGTCATTTTCCCCGACGAAGTCACCAGCAAGATCATCGAATCCTACACCCGCGAAGCCGGCGTCCGAAATCTCGAACGCGAACTCGGCGCAGTCTGCCGCGCCAAAGCAGTCGCCTACTCCGACGCCCTCGACAGTTCGGCCCTCACATCCTATAACCCCGTTCTCACCCTCGCCGAAATCGAAGAGATCCTGGGCACCGAAAAATTCGACGAGGAACTCGCCGAGACCCGCGCGCGCCCCGGTGTCGTCACTGGCCTCGTCGCCTACGCCTCTGGAGGCAATGGTTCCATCCTCTTCATTGAGGTGGCCGACATGCCTGGCTCCGGCTCCGTCCAGCTTACTGGCACTCTCGGCGCCGTGCTCAAGGAGTCCGTTGAAGTCGCGCTGTCGTGGGTCAAGGCGCATGCTGCCGACCTTGGGCTCGCCCAGCCAGGAGAGAACATCATGAAGTCCCGTAGCATCCACGTCCACTGTCCTGGTGGTGCGGTGCCAAAGGACGGGCCTAGCGCTGGCATGGCGCATGCGGTTGCGCTGGTGAGTTTGTTCTCGGGTCGCGCGGTGCCGCCGAGCGTGGCGATGACGGGAGAGCTGTCACTCAGGGGCCGCGTGCACCCCGTCGGTGGGATCAAGGAGAAGCTGATTGGCGCGCTCCGAGCTGGTGTGAAGAAAGTGATACTGCCGGAGGGGAATAGGAAGGATGCTAGGGAGTTGCCGGATGAGGTGAAGCAGGGACTGGAGATTGTGCATGTTAGGTAAGTTTTTGTCGTCTTTGGACATGAGATCAGGTTGTGCTAACGTGACTCACCAGGCATATCTGGGAGACTATTCGTCTCATCTGGCCGGAGACTGAGTGGCGTGGCCTTGCGGAGTTTGCGGATGTCGAGGCGAGGATCTAGTTGTTTTGGTAATCCCAATCCAACTCTACCACATATAGGCGCGTGTAAGCACCAAGGCCCGGATTTGATCTGGCGAAGACGGGTTGTTCCATAGCGTTGTTACTATACTATATTGTACATACATAGCACATATAATCTACCCTCACCCCGATCCATCTATTGCCCACGTGCCCACTATCCGCTCCTCGTCTGATCACAGCATCACCGCGCACCCCGGCCCTCGCCCTCCCACCGGACAATTAGCGAGACACGGCCACCACACCCGGAATATCCCACGCGCGTCCTTGCCTGCGCAGTACTCAGTGCTCCTTTGTCCGACCTGGCATGCGCCGATGACGGCACACCCCACCGCCGATACAGGAGAGGGGATTTGGAATCGTAGAGATTACCCCGCCTGTTCGTGCGGTTGGCTGCGGAGCG
>JPJV01002392.1:0-37256 GCA_000750745.1 Pseudogymnoascus sp. VKM F-4281 (FW-2241)
GGGGGAGGAGTGGAATCACGTCGCTGTTGTGGGGTGGGAAGAAGCATTTAGGTTGCTGAGAGTTGAGTATAAGAGGAAGTGATACCCTAGGTTCTTTGCATTACTGGTTAAATGCAGTATTACTTTGCTGGCGTTGGCTTTTGCGAGCGAGCAATCTTGCAATATTCATGGGGTTTAGGGGGTAGGCGTATATTTCAGAATTCATCGAGCTTGGAGCAGGCGCTTGTTTCCGAATTCACAGAGCTTAAGACAGGTGCTTAGTTAAAAAATAACAAAGCGTGGGTCAAACGAGCCCCAGGAATCAAAGATTAGCTCTGAAAATTAAAATTCTTTATTTTGCTACGCTTGAACACGCCTAATCTAACAAACATCGGCCACCCCGTTGTCGTGCTGCTCAGCTTTTTGCATTCCGTGACGCCCAGTGCTAGTATACAAACACATCCATTCGCCCTCTTCCGAACTCCTCATTCACCCATCCGTAACATGCAAGCCGCTTGCCCCCACCTCATTCACAGTTTCCACCTATGACAGCTCCATTGCCTCACCGTGACCATTAGTGACGTTCATCTCGACAGCACCCTGCTCGCCGATGAGCCTCTTCTCGTAGTCCTGCACGAACTTGACGCTGCGGGTCTGGTCGTAGAAGAGCTGGAAGCTGCGCTGCACGTCCTCGATACCGACTTGCTTCGCGCGGCGCTTCGCCATAATCAGCTGGCTGGTGGTAATCAGGTTGCTCGCGTATCTAAGCCCAGCTTCCTGTCCGATCTTGGTGAGGAGCGCCAGGGCGTCGGGGGAGACGTCGACTTCCTCCTCCTGGGCGCGGATGGAGAGGATCTGTTGGATCTCCTCCTTGTCGTATGAGTGAGTGGAGACAATAACGACGCGGTCGAGGAAGTCGAGGGGAAGTCCGTGAGGGGATTTGTAGTTGGTTCCGCGGATGCGCGAGTTACCTCTGTTGCTAGCCATTATGACGATAGGTGCGAGCTTGTCCTCGAGCGCGCGGTTGATGAAGGAGAAGCACTCGATGTCGAGCATGTGAACCTCGTCTATGAAGAGGACGCCGGGCACGATCTCGGCCTTGCCCTCCTCCTTCCACTCGGCCACCTTCTGGTCGATCTGCTCGCGGACCTCGCTGCGGATCTCGCCGGTGTCGCCGGAGAAGAGGGCGAGGAAGCCTTGTGTGCGCGAGTTGATGACGTCGATTTCGTGGAGAGAGACAGTGTGCACGACTTCCTTGCGCTTCTGCAGCTCGCCCTCAGGGCACTGGATGAACTTGGTATCGGCGCCCATGGCGTCATATTCTCTCGACCTGCCCCAGCTCCTTCCGAGCTTGCTGATCTTGCCGGACGACTTATCAATAGAGATGACATCGCCAGCTTGGACTCTCTCCTTGGTCATGGCATCGATCATCTTTGTGCCCATGTCGTAGATGGTTTCCATGTCGGTTGTCTTGATGGTGAGTTTGCCCTGCTTGTTGGCTCCAGTCACCGAGCGGTCGATTTGGATCTCGACGACCTCGCCCTCGATCATCTCGGACTCTTCCTTGATGCGCACGCCAATTGACTTGCGGAAGGATTGTGTAAGGGCTTCGGTTTTTGACATTTCGAGGGAGAAGATTTCGGAGGAGGCGAGCATCGTGAAAGGGACATCTGGGCCAAGCGATTGAGCCATGCCCATAGCTATAGCCGTCTTTCCTGTGCTGTAAGCCTGTTAGTTCGGCGCCTTGACATTATGCTCCGTCTAATATGTTGGGAGAGTCTATGATGCCGGACTGGGTTGGGAGAAACGCGCCTTGGTGGTCCTGCAATCAATAGGGCTCTGCCAGCAATCTTTCCCTGCTTGACCATCTCCAGCACAATCGCAGCGGCCTTCCGTGCCTTTTCTTGTCCTACAAGACCTTGCGACGCTGCTCGAGGCTCCAAAGTATCAGTGTCGACACCCAAGCCGCGAATATGCGAATGCGCCGCAATCAGGTTCATCCCCCGGAGCTCCTTGCTCTGAGGCACCGTCTGGATTGTCTGCATACAGTCAGCATTCAAACAGGTCATTAAAAACGTACTCAAGGCGTATGCTGAACTTACTGTAGCCATGTCGTGGAGTTATTTGGGGGGATACAGGAGGTGAGGAGGAAGTGAAATGGTAGAGCGGGCGTAGGAGTGGTGGTGATGGTGGTAAAGATCAATTAAAGATTATTACAGGCGGAACTACTGTAGTACGGTTATCGCGAAACCCACCTGTCATACAACAAACGCACTGCCGCTACACATTCCACTGTACGCGACTGACGCGTTTAACATTTAACGTCGATAATTTACTGTGGTATAATTCTCATATCGAACAATTCAACAACCAACGGCTTAACCTTGCGGCAAGCTGCATATAACCGCACAGAGCTATACAGGATAAAATCAGAGTACAGAAGCCAGGCTGCAGCGTGGCTTGCCGCATAGTATCCTACTCTACTGCAAGATCTTTTTCACCCAAGACGCACCGCCGGTGCTTACCGCTCCTAAAGCCAGCACCTACGCAATAATTTGGTTTGCATCAGGCTGGCAGTCCAGTATAACTGCACTACATCTCAAAAAATTCTGAACTCAACTCAACACCGCGCGCATATATAGTATCTCTACTTCTTCTGAACGCTCCTCCTTCTCCTTGCTCTCTATACACCTCAAAAGAGACACCGCGATACCTCCCTCTTATCAACTCATATTTGTCGCATCCACAGCGCTCGACAGAGGGGCCCACTGCTGTATTGCACAGTGCAGAAAAACTTTGTAACTGCCTTTGAAGTGATTTTATTCTGGTATTATATTCCTTTCTTGGCGGCCGAATAGCACATCTGCTAACGCTCATCATCTCAGGCGCAGCACTCCATACAAACTAGCATCAGCTCTCTAGGTCCCCCGCCTCCTCGAATGTGGACAACCCACCCTTCATACGATCATTTATGATCGATCGCATGCCTGCCGAATAAGAATACCTGTAGCTGGAACGCTACGCGAAAAATATGCCAGGAGACCGCTCTCCCTGGGATTCACGGCAATCTAACCCCTGGAGCCCACATCGAGGTCGCGGTGGTGGCCGAGGTCATTATCGTGGCCGCGGCCGAGGATCCTACCAAGGGTCGTATCAAGAAGATAGAGATCAGGAAGACCGTGGCGAACGAGAGCGAGAACAGCGTGCTGCCGCAGCGGAAAGCTACCGGAATGGCAATGATCGGGCGCACCCTTCCGAATATCGTGATCGTAACAAAAGTATATACAATTCACTTTTAGGAAGAGTCGTTCTTCTGGTTTAACTAGTTTAAATCTCTTACTAACTAGCTGCACAGAGTATGGAACCCCTTTGTCTCGGGACTCGAGCGAGCACGGATCTCGTCGACCATTGTCGAACCCACAAGATTCAATTTGTTCAAGCCCAACTGGGCTCATATTAGGTTCTGAGTTTGCGTCAGCGATACAGTCGTTGACTGAGTTAACCGCAGAGAAACAACTTCTACACCTCAAGCGCGAAAGGGCGAAGCAAGACTACGACGATGCAAAATATACGTACGAGGCGGGGAAGCCCACACATTCCCAGTTTCCTATTGAGGCGGAAAGGGCAAAGGACAGATATGCTAAAGAAAAGTCGGCGCTTGAAGTTTTAGAGGCGAAGCTGAAAGAGGCAGATTCCAAGATATCTACCACCAAAACCACCGTGGCCCAACATTTTGATTCCGTTACTTCTATCAAAAGTGGAGCGAGATCGTTTCGGCCTGTCAATGAGGTTGGAGATGGATCTTTAGAAGCTGAAAATAGGCTGCTGAAGGAGAACTTAAGTAAGCTCGAAAGGGATATGAGAGCCGAGAACCGCAAACTTCAAGCGGAGTTAGATGTGCGTCTTAAAAGTACCGAAGATAAGATTAGGAATGACTCCCGCGACCAAGTGGCCGCCATGAATTCATCTCTATTGAGCAGAACCGATGCTCTCATCGCGCTGAGCAAAGACGTACTTGACCTCAAGAAGAACTCAGATTATCACAAAAATCAGCTCGTACAGCAGCAGGATCAATTGAGAGAACACAAAACTTCCATCAAGAAGCTTGGTGGCGCACCATTTAAAGGGGATTCGGACGCCGCGTCTTCTCCGGGTGATGCAAACACTCTCCTACGCATCCAATCAGTGGAGACTCAACTGGCTGCTGAACATTCGTCAAATCTAAAGCTGGCATCCCAAATCGAAACCATGGAGCAGGCACTGGCTAAGAATATTTCGACAATGAAACAAGAGATCCAACTAGCGGTTGTTAATACTTCAAGTTTGGAGCTCGTGCCAAGAATCGATGCTCTCGAAAGAGGGCAAACCGCTATGCTGCAAATTCAAGAGAATTTTGAGCAACTACAACAGAACCTGGGTGGTTTTGATGATGACCTAAGCGGCCATGACCAGAGAATAAAGGCTCTGGAGAGTTCCTCAAATGGTCCTCGATTGTCGGATGCCACTGGTCCCGAGAATAACCTTACTTCTGTTGCGCCCATTGATACTAGCACCACGAGCTCAATAAAGCAACAGATCAATGCACTTGAGAATTCTATGAATTCAATTATTACGGCACAGGATGCTTCTGACATAGCACATGGAGCAGTGATGCAAAGTCATGACGAGAACATCTCAAAAATAGAAGCTGGGGTGGCCGAATTAGTTAAGAACATGGAGGCACTTCAGGCTCAGCAAAACGTCACGTCTGACCAACAACGGGAGCTGTTGAGAAGGGTCGGGTCACTTGAGTCTGACTTTGTTAATATGAAGCCTGTCAAGGCTATTATATCAACTGACGGACAGGAAAAGGCGGCCTCGACATCTCCAGCAGGTCATCTTCAAAATGGCTTTTCTAAACCAGGTCATGATTGGGACCCAATTATCCTGGCCTTGAGAAATCAAGTCGCAGATATATATGCCAAACTAGCCGAAACTAAGCAGTTTGAGGCTGGAATCAACATGGGGATACGCAATCTAGACACGCGGATGAACAATATCTATACCGACCACCTATGTATGCAAATCATTGGGCAGCTACAAACAGTGTACCCCAATCTAGGCCGCGTTGAAAGTCATCTTGCAGAATTAAAAGGTCGTATCGGACGCCTCGACGGTATTTCACAAAATAACACAGAAAGCATTGGTTACATAAAAGAAGGTCAAGACGCGATTCAAGGTAGGCAACAGACGTACGAGACTAAATATGCCACGGCGATTGCAGATTTGTCAATAGCGATCGATCGTATAGAAGGCTCGATTTCTAGCCTACAGCCCCAGGAAGATGGCTCTAAAGCTCCTGCTAGCACCAGCGAACAGGATGGCATCATAAAGAAGGAATTCACGGAGCGGATCGAGTCGTTATCTAAATCCTTTAAAACGCAGTTTGAGGAATTCTCTAAGCATTTAGAGGCACAGATGGAAGGAATCGAACACTTGATAGTGTTCGATGAGGATGAGGATGGAAAGGTCCAGTCGGTGAAGGAAGTGATTCACGTGCTCACGGAGAATTACGGCAAGATGATGGGCGAGTTCGACGCGCTTAATATTCAGGTCCAAAGGCTCAAGGCTGAAGTTGCCTCTAGCCGCGGAACCGGTGCCTCTGATACGCCTAGGCCTCTTCCTATAGCGCTTGCTTCCCCTGCGCAGTTCAGACCTAACCAGTCTGGAAGTAAGCGCAACGCCGCCTCTCCGCCGTCTACCGGCTCAAAGGCGCCCAGTCAGCAGGAGACAAACAAGCGTAGGAGAGGGCCATTCTTAGATGATGATGAGGACTAGGAGGACAGGAGTTGGCTAGGGAGCTAAGAAGTGGTGTTTCGGTTGTGGAAAGACGTCGGATCTAGGAGAAGCACTTCTTACATGCACTGCTTTAGCGAGGTGTTCGTGGCTACACTATCCGGTACTAAGATCTTAATATCTTCTACTACTAAGCTCTTCTACGCTTATATTGCTGTCAACAGTGCACTGTCGAATACACGCCAGGCGCTCCGTGGAAACCAAACTCAGGCATAACGACTAGGCGAATTCAAGTTCAATCAGTGGCTTAACGAGAATACATCGGTGCAGAGCGCAGCAGGCAGTTTTACTACATTTTTAATAATTCGCTTTCTGGTCTAGTAACTGGATAGGTGGATATGGCGTTCTAGCGGGTTTGACTTTAGAGATACCAGTCTATTGTTGGGGTTACATAGGCGCAGTATTAAGATCAAAGAATCGAGTGCATACGAAGGCGAGGTGGTAACAATGATAAAGACGACACTTAACTCAAGGGGAAAATGTAATAAAGACAACATTGCAATTCTTTACTGACATCTAATCTAGACCATACTAGTAGCGCTCCTGCTGCTACTTCATCTCTAAGTATATCATTCTGTAAATACACTACCTCTTAGTTTAATTCCCTTTAGGGGCTTACTTCTTCTTGTGGTATAATGCGGTCCCTATCGCTGCCAAACGTCCCCTCGCCCTCTGGTATTATAGGCTCCTCTTGTGTCTCCCACGGCTTCTTTCGCCTCGAAGCCGCCGGCTTAGTTGCTTTGTCAGCGAGTACCGTAGGTGGGATGTCCATGATGCCAGGTATGGGAGCACCACTCTGAATGAGGGCAACAATATCCGCAAAGGACGTTGGGAAGGAGGGATTGGGGTCGGCGTCGGCGTTGGCAGCGCCACCGGCTTGTGCAAGCGGGGTCGACTCCCCAGCGTCGCTCGGTTTTGGCGCCGGGAACTCGTCGGGGGATCGCGAGGCAAGATGCGCCTTGTACGCGTCGAAGTCGATTGTCTGGTTTGTTTTGCGCGCGTAGTAGAATGTTCGGGCGCGGATGGTGAGGTCTCTCAGCTGGGAGGGGCTTGGATTTGGGCCGAGGATGGCGGAGAGGCCAGCCTTGCGAACGTCAGAATCACCGCTGATGGAACTGGATTGGGTGGCGCAAACAGGGTGAAGCATACCTGGAATTCGGCATCTTTGTCCCAATTGTAGGAGTCCAGCTCCTCAAAGAGCTTTTCGTTGTTTGAGGGCTCTGTCGACATTTCTCCGACATTCGGGCCACAAACTTGTGAGTGAGATAGTTGTTTGGTCTTGTCTTCCATGTGAGTTTGTCGGCTCCCGTGGCTCATTAAGCCATTAAGCGCAGGGCTGATGGACAAGGCTGACGTTGCCCATGTTAGTGCTAAACGAGGTTAAGCTCAGCCTCAGCCTCCTCGCATTTTAATTGGGTGGTTGGTCGTCTGGCGACTGGGCGTTTACGTTTACGTTTACCATCCATCCCCTTTGGGCTTGGCACCGCGGAATCCACCACCGCGCACAAACTTCACCACCCCAAGCCCGCCAGAACACACCAGAGAGAGATCCACCGCGACAACTCTCCCTCTTCCTTCAATACCAGTCAACGTTCGATCTTCACCGTCTTCATTCTACACGCTTCCGGACAGGCGCTATCACATCACTGTCTTTTTTTTACTCGCTCTGATTTGATTTCAGAACCCTTGATATAATACTGCCTCGTTTCCATTTGCGCTGAGGAGCGGCGCGACATTGTTCGACCATGTCCGAATTCATCGGGTGAGTTTCAGCCTCCAAAAACAACAGCTTGGACGAATACACGTATGGGAACCCTTTGGCTAATCGGTGCTTACCAGATCACGCATATCCCTTGTTTCGAGGAGCGATATTCGGTACGAATAGGGTCCAATTGCGCGTCCCAACGGACTCAACTGACCACCGCGGCTGCAGCTATGTAGGCACTTTGCATGAGATCAATTCCGAGACATCGACCGTTGCGCTCGAGAACGTTACGTCTTATGGCACTGAGGGCCGCAAGGGGAACCCAGACGAAGAGATCGCGGCCAGCGACAGCATCTACGAGTACATTGTCTTCCGTGGCAGCGACGTCAAGGATTTGCGGATCGAGGAAGCTCCAGCTGCGAAGGAGAACAAGCCGCCACAGGTGCCAAATGACCCTGCCATTCTAGGTGTACGTTTACCTCTCCCCTCGCAACCTCTACAGACTGCCCTCGAGTCAAAAGCACATCCTGAGATGACGAAAAATTCCGGATGTAAACCATTTACTTCTCCGAGAGCGCAAACCCCATGTGGAGATTTCCGTTGCCTTCCTTCTGATCTATACCAACATAATTCACTCGTTTTATCAACTGTGTCTTTCTGAAGCTAACATAAATGCTTAGTCGGGATCTCGTCCTGTTCAGCAGCAGCCGCAGCCGCAGCAGCAGGCACCACAACAGCCGCCAGCGCCTCCAGGACAAGGCGGACGACAGTTCCAACAACAGCCGGGGCCGCCACAGAACCAAGGCCAGCAGAATCCAGCCGGCCCTTCGTCCCAACAACAGCAGTACCCTCCTCAGTTCTATCCACCCCCAGGCCCCCCAGGGCAATGGGGCCGTGGCGGTCCACTACCACCCGGAGCTGGATTTCCTGGCATGCCTTATCCACCACCTCCACCAGGGTGGTATCCTCCCCCAGGGCAAGGGTTCCCCCAGCCAGGTCCGTTCCCGTACGGCCCATATGGTCCGTTCCCCCCAGGGCATCCTGGAGGGCCCCCAGGACCACCAGGCCCACCCAACCAGCAATTTCCGCAGCAGAATAAGCCTGCGCCAATCGGTCCAGGTGGAAGGCAACAGACCACTCCCGGCCCCACGGATAAGTCTGATGAGCCAAAGAGCCTGAGCGGCCAGGCCCCAGCTGCTCCAGCGGCCCATGCTAAAGGTCCAAAAACACAACAGGCACCTGCCGAGTTGAAGGCGTCGCCTGTCCAAACCCCAACTGCTTCTGTCAGTTCTAAGCAGGCGCCGGCTGCCACAGCTGGCCCTGCTGCTCCCGTTGCTCCCAAGACTGCTCCTCCAGCCGGCCCAAAGGGCGGTAGGATCCCACCTGCGGTGCCCCTGGCGAGCCCAGGTGCTGCTAAAGCTCATGCTGTGACCGCCAACAAGGGTCCCACGCCAGCAGTTAATGCTATGGCTCGTTCTGCTGTTGAGGATGCTACTCAAGCTGCCACCGCTGCAGTCGCCGCGGCCATGGCCAAGCTTCCACCCGTCGAGGGCCAGCAGCAAAACGGCAACGCAATTGACAATCTGACCAGAAAGGTTAATGAAATGAGAACGAACGACACGATTCGTGCTCCACGTCAACCAGGTGTAGGCGGATTCGGCGGACGAGGTGCGTCGCGAGGCCGTGGAGGACCTCGCCAGGAGACCCGCAAGGTCGAGGTTCCAAAGGATGACTTTGACTTTGAATCATCCAACGCCAAGTTCAATAAGCAAGATCTCGTCAAGGAAGCGATTGCCGGCACTTCACCTGCAGAGAGCCCAGTAGAAGAGGTGGTCCCAGAGAACAACGCCGCCGCGGCAGGATCGTACAACAAGTCATCTTCCTTTTTCGACGACCTGTCCAGCGAAAGCAAGGATCGTGCAGAGGGTGACTCCACTGGCAGGCGCCCAGGCGGCCGTGAGTGGCGCGGCGAGGAGCAGAAGAAGAATTTCGAGACGTTCGGCCAGGGCAGCGTCGATAATGGATACCGTGGTGGTTACCGCGGCCGAGGACGCGGACGCGGCGGCATGAGAGGCCGTGGACACTTTGGCGGCAACGGACAGCCCGGCGCACGCGGCGGGCGCGGTGGGCTTCGCGGAGGAGCCCAGGAGGGCGGCCTGTAACTTGCGACATAGGAGCTTTCAACTTTTTCTACCGATGTCGAAGGGATGACGGACGGTGTATCAACAGACTCTTTACGGCGGGTAAAAGTTGAAATATCTGGAAAAAGACAGCGCGTTTTTCTTCACATGTCTCGTTCTCTACGCTTTTTCTTGCCGCGCTCTTACTCGCTCGGCATTGGATGGGTGTGTCTCCGTGGGGGGTTTTCTTTTTCAAAGGAGTCTTGTGGGATACCAAGATTACGATTGTAATGTGGATTTATCTACACTTTTTTTTTTCTCTCTCATATTGTTGTACTACAAGCATTACGACTCCATGATACGGTTCATGATGGAAGCTGGGTGACCTGACGGCAGGTCATGGCCAAGGATCGGATCGAGGATGGATACGGCCAGTGGACTGGTCTCTGTTACGGGGCCTTCATTATGACGGCTGGTTTGCATAAAAATGGAGGTGAAACGGCGGTGTGGTTTGATAGAGACTTGCAGCTAGATACTGCAGAGCATAGTCGGATAATAAATGCGTCAAACCAACAATGTTTGTCTATGTTGTACAGTTATTCTGGTGTAATTGTGTTGTTATGTGTCCGTCACAGTCCTGGCCATTGTGCCCAAGCCTTATGTCGAGATCGCATGAAAAGTAGATTTGAACTCCGACTTCTCGGTTTGCCCTTGCTAAAACGGCACGTTTACGCTGGTTTTCTATAATAATACAATTGAGTCTTATTTTCTTTGTCCTTTTACTTCTTTGTCCTCTCTCCTTCATCCCCTACCCACGTGTCCTGGAGGGGCCAACTCAGCCTCGAGGAACAACATTCCTCCGTTCTCCGTCACGGGCACCGCAAGCATCTAGAGCTGCCCCGTGTCCAATTCAGGACGCGATATAACACCTGCCTCGCAACTGCCGCACGCTGCTTTTCAACACCCATCCCCAGCGCACTCGATGATCTGCCGTTGAAACCTCGCAACTTGTAAATTTGCTTGGAGGAAGACACATACCCCTTCGTGACGGGCACCTGCGCCATCAAGCCGCCAATATGAACGTTTTCCGCCTTCTGGGTACGCATTCTTTGAATTGAACAAGGCTTCATGGGATGAAGAGCTAATTGTTGCGCAGGAGATTTCTCCCATCTGCTCTCGATATTGATCCTGCTGGATAAGATGATACGGACGAACGTAAGGGACTCTCCTTCCAATGCGTCGCGCTTTGCCTGGCAGCCAAACTGACATACTTCCCAGAGCTGTGCCGGAATCTCTTTCAAGTCGCAAGCATTATACCTCATTGTATATGTGACGCGCTACCTTGGTATGCTCTCCCCCGCCTCCCAGCAACGCGCTCCAACTAACAGCTTGTCCCGCAGATATCTTCACAACTTTCACGCACAGCTACTACAACAGCATCTTCAAGATCCTCTTCATCTCCTCCTCGGGGTACACGCTCTACCTAATGACGACGGCCTACAAGCCCACGCAGTCCGCCCCTCTCGACACCTTCCGCGTGCAATACCTCCTTCTAGGCGCCTTCGTCCTCGGCCTCATCTTTCCGCCGGAATACAACGTGCGCGAAGTCCTCTGGAGCTTCAGCATCTGGCTCGAGAGCGTGGCTATCCTGCCGCAGCTATTCATGCTGCAGCGCACGGGCGAGGCAGACACCATCACGGTGCACTACATCGCGGCACTGGGCGCGTACCGCGCGCTGTACATCCCGAATTGGTTCTGGAGGTACTGGTCGAATGGGCACCTGGATAAGATCTCGGTGCTGGCGGGGCTCGTGCAGACGGTGTTGTACAGCGACTTCTTCTGGATCTACTATACGAAGGTTATGAAGGGGAAGAAGTTCGCGTTGCCGGTATAAGGGTGACGGTAGAGAGAATGGGTTCAGGTGGGGTAACGAGGGGTGGGATGAGGTATGTTGGACTGTGACTGGATTGTGGGGGGAAAGGCGAGGACTGTGTATTGAGGTGCATCAGATGATGATGGTGGGTGTTTGAAAAACGGGCCCTTTTAGGCGTGTACGACTTAGCATTGACTGGCGTTGGAATGGCACACTGGTTTTTATAGACGCAGCGATTGCCGAGTGGTTGTGCTGTGCTTGTTGAATATGTAACTCAGCAAATCACTTACTGTTGACTGTCTTCTCCGTGCTGTCATTGATACGCTCTCATTCTAAGGCATAAGGCGCTGCTGGATTCTAGTAATGGAGTCGGGGTAGGTGGAGAACGTGATGAGAACACAAGGCATACAGTATTTATAATGTACATATCTGCTTGGTATATATAACGCCAACGCAGGCTACCGGTTGGCTTCAACCAGCACTGCCACAAACGTAGAGAGCCAACGGATTGCATCTATATATTATGAGAGCGGGATACGCAACAGTACCACATCCGGCTGAGCAACCACCTCTCTTCGACCCAAGCGCCTACGATCCTATAGGCGCTTTTGATGACGAGTGTCATAGTGTCTACATGTAGCTACGGCAGTCGAAGCCACGGCGGCTTTATGAGGTCGGTCTCATCTTCAACTGAGATAACCGCGCATACCCGTGTCCTGCGCCCCTAGCGCATCTGTGCAATCCTTCCCCCCCTCCTACACCTTCAGGGTTCTATGGATCCAAGCGCCGGCCCCGATTCAATAACGTGCTCTTATCCTTTGGGCGGTTCTTAATGTGATAGGGAGATAGTGATGATGGACAATAATGAGAAAGGCGAGAGAAAGAGACTGGTTCTTATAATGAAAAGGCGCGAGTATATATCAGCTCTGCTATACATTAGAAGAAACAATGCTAAAAAAAAGTAATGAGGTCTAGGAAGGTTAGCAGGCAGGCGCCTATCACACCTACTAGCATATACAACCCTGCGATATCTCCTTCCCACCAACGTCTTTTATAAGGCGCTTCGGCCCTTGTTAGACTCGGCCATTCCAAGAGAACCGAGAGGCACGGCGCGTAGTAGCTTCGGATGAGACACAGCACCCCATACTCTTTTACGGCCGTGTAATCCGGAAGAAGGAACAGGCTCCGTAGCAGGTAGACACAGTATGTAGGTAAAGTACGAGTATAATCGAGCACTATAGAGCACTGCAGCGCTCGAACAAATGTAACCATACACGCCCAGGGGTAACGCGCCAATTCGGCATCGCGCCAGTATTTGGGCAGTTGTGATTAGCTAGAGTGCGCAATATCACATTTAGGCGGGGCTTCAGACGCACATCGTACAGGTAACTACTGCAGTAGCATCGCATTGCAGCGCAGTAGACCGCGGGAACAGCCTTCCCCTTCCTCCCGCGGCCGATCTTAACCACGCCATGTCAACACCCACCCACCAACACCACCAACACCACTAATTTACCACTCTACCACTCTGCCATACACACCACCCCCCTCCCTCCCCTCTTAGGCTTCTAGTATATATGCATCTAGCGCCATGTCTGCTTCTCAGCTACATATAGTTATGAATCGGCAGCTGCTCTATCAAAAGCATCTTAACGGACCATGAAAGGGAATCTCAGGGTCCTGTTATCCGCGGTGTGCCTGTCTCTCGCTGTTGCTTCGATTCTGATCAGCGCGGGCTACCTATCTGGCTCGCCCTCTTCCATCTCATTTGTGAGGAATTGGGTTGGTAGGATATCACCGCCGTTGACCAAGCAAGTCCCAGATTCTACTAGTGAGTTTGATATACGCCTACACGCCATGCAATCTTGAAAATAATTCTAATGGAATGAACAGCTTCCAATGGCGCCAATGGAGAACCGGCGCTTCGAGAGGGCAATGCCACATTCCTTGAGAAGGCGCCAGCCTACTTACATGCTATCATGACACCCGAAGACAAGACGTTCCCTCGACTAGAGTGCCCAGCCCCACAAGGCACAAGGTACGACTACCTCAAAGCTAAGAAGGAGCAGATCTCCTTCCGCACCGTACGACCAAAATACTTCTTTGCCATCGACTTATACCAATGTGTCGACCTTCTCCCGACGTTACTCGGCTCAGTAATGGAAGTCATGCGCTTCCTCGGCCCTGAGAACTGCGCTCTCTCCGTCGTCGAGGGTCGCTCTACCGACGGGACCTTTGAAATCCTTAAGCATCTGCGCGCCGACATTGAGAGCATGGGCTCGTCCTACTTCTTCGCCTCCTCAGACCTCAACCCCACCGCTGGACCCCGCATCGAGCTCCTTGCCAAACTGCGCAACATGGCCGTGCAACCCCTCATGTCGCAGCCCGACAAGTACGATCCCGCCACCACTGTCATCTTCCTCAACGACGTCGCCATCTGCAGGGAAGACATTATGGAGCTAATCCACCAGCGCCTACACCAGTCCGCCGATATGGTATGTGCCATGGACTGGACGTATGCGGGCGAGCACCCAACCTTTTACGACGTGTGGATTGCGCGCGACATGGCCGGTGACACATTCTTCAACATCCCGCCCAACGGGAGCTGGGACTCAGCATGGAACCTGTTCTGGAACAACACGGAGACACGGGAGCGGTTCTTTGAGCACCAGCCCTTCCAGGTGTTCTCGTGCTGGAACGGGGCGGCGGTGTTTACGGCCAAGCCGCTGCTGGAGCGCGCGCTGGGGTTTCGTGGACCGAAGGAGCAGGAGTGTTTCCAGGGGGAGCCGGAGATATTCTGCAAGGAGCTCTGGAAGATGGGGTATGGCAAGATTGCAGTGGTGCCGAGTGTCAACTTGGAGTACTCGAATGAGCGGGGGAAGGATATCAAGGCGCTGAAGGGGTATGCATCGCAGTGGGTCGCTAAGGATGGGGATGACCCGAAGGATGCGGCGTTGAAGGTACAGTGGGTGAAGGATCCGCCGAAGTTGGTTAAGTGTGTGCCGAGTTATGAGCACCAGACGTGGGTGCCATGGGATGAGAGTTTGGCTTAAATGAGTTATATAGCAGGAGATGTATGTATAAGACTATCCTGGATACGTAACAACATATAATAATATAATCTTTTGATATATACTGTCTGTGAGGGAACAAAGAAATGACATTTACTTCCAAGGTGGTTATTACATGATCATATTATGCGCCTCGTAGAAGTGAAAGTGTGTAAATCATGGTTACTTCCTACATATTTGTGCTCTTTCATCTATTATAAGAGGCACCTCTGCAGAATATCCAATAATACGAGGTAGTAGAAACCATACATGAAACAATATTGTGCAAATCCGTCAAAGAGGAGGCAGTTTTGCTCGTAAAACAGCCATGCCAGCATCGTTAAATCTCGAAATTTGCCGTATAGTATGTTGGCGGAATCACACTGAAAAAGCTGAATCATGTTCTCAGTCACTCACATTGTATTAGGTTGCCGGAATCACACTGAAAGGCCGTAATAGCATTCTCGGTCACTCACATTGTATTCGACCAGGATAGGTTGGTTTGTGCAGAAGCGACAAAGACAAAGTCTGTAGGTTCTACCACCGATGAGTTGCTAGAGGGCACATATTTGGCGTATTGGTTCCTTGTAATTTTTATAATAAATTTGAGGGGTGGAGATATAGTATTTTTTATCGACCCGAACTTTAAACTAAAATTAATATAAAGAGGGAAATAAGAATATTGATGATAAAATATAGGATTAATACGAGATTGAATCAGTTGATACAAATATCAATAGCACGGAGGAAGGCCTAAGATGCCAGATATAGTTATGAGAAAGATCCAACAGAGAGAAAGATCCGACGGTTTATTATTTGGCAGGCCGTTATCATACAGGTGTGTAGCTGATATGTGGCTGGATTGGTCCGTGCAGTGCGCCACATTATAATGGCTTCGGTGTCTAGGCCAACCCCTAGAAACCTAGTTCCCTGTACTCGAAATTGTCGAAACTTAACATTGTTTCTGTGCGCGACGAACTGCTGGCAATCGAGCCGAGTCGAGACGAAAGACAATAAGCGCGACGACACCTCTTCGAAGATATAATATCACCAACTACACATACAAGAACACCCCTCTACCCTAGCCTATCCAGCCGAACATCTCGACCATGTCTCCCAACGACACCTCTTCGAAGTTATAATATCACTAACTACGCATACAAGAACACCCCTCTACCCTAGCCTATCCAGCGCGAACATCTCGACTATGTCTCCCAACGACACATATGCCTTACAAGGCCTCCTCACCAGCCGGCCCTCCTCCCCTACCTTCTCGCCCTCACCACCTCTCTCCCACCTCGCCTCGCCCCTCCCCAACGCGCCCTCCTCCTTCATCGACAACTCCCTCCGCAAAGCCAAGATCCTGCAAGACAAAGCGAACTCCCGCTGGGCCTCGGCAACTATAACGGAACGCATCCTCGTTGTCACCGGCGCCATCATCGGTGCCACTATCGGCATTTTCGCGGAATCCCTCCTCGCGGCGCTTGCCGCCGTTGCTGTACCATGGCGCGCCCTCCCTGGCGGCTGGCTCATCAGCTTCGCGCTCATCTTCATTACCGCCTTCCCGCCTGTAATGGGGTATGCGCTGGCCCTCATCGTCACGGGCTACGTCTACGGCATGAAGGGGTGGTTCATCTGCGCTAGCGCCACCGTCATTGGGTCCTACTGCTCTTTCCTCGCCAGCCGTACTATCCTCTCCAAATACGTCCACCGCCTCGTCGGCGAGGACAGGCACTTTAAAGCCTTCTCCTCAATCCTCAAGCACGACGACAGCATCAAAGCCCTCGTGATGATCCGACTCTGCCCCCGTCTCTACGGCATTTCCAACAGCGCTATGTCTACGATCCCTACCGTGAACCTACTTGCCTTTACCGCCGCAACAGCAATGACGACCCCTAGACTCCTCATCTACGTCTTCGCGGGAAGTCAGTTCGCCGCCATCGACGAGGCGGGCAGCGAAATGGACGACACGACTTGGACTGTCAATTGCCTGTCTATATTAGTCTTTCTGTTCCTCGGCGTAGTGCTAGGGTATCTCATTAACCGGCGTACGATGGCGTGGGCGCGCGAGCTCGAGATGGAGGCGATGGTTGATAAGGGGGCGTATGCGAGGGAGAGGGAGGAGATCTGGGAGGGGGATGAGGAGGAGAGGCTTGGGTTGGCATTGAAATAGACCCACCCCATATTGAACGGTAGCCGGATGACCAGTTTCAACATGAGGAAGCCGAGTATCCAGGGTGGTGTATGAGACAAGCTGCTCACAAGATCGCAGAAAGCTAGACAAGGCGGCATGGACTTACATCCCGTATTCAGTCGGGGATATCAAGGCAGTTGTGTCCAAAAAGATTCCGAAGATCAAATTTAAAAATTCCAAATTTTTCTATAGTATGAGCATTTGATTGAAATCTACTGTACACTAAGTGCTATACTACCATCGCCACACCGTTCCCAATTAACTCTCTAGTCGGACTTCTCAAGATCAGCCAGAATCTTCTCTCCCTTGGCGCGCGCAGACTCGAAGTCTCCCACCATGTAGAAAGCGTTCTCGGGAAGGTCATCACCCTCACCAGCCATGATGCGCTTGAACGACTCAATGGTCTTGGGGAGGTCGACGAGGGTACCCTGGATACCAGTGAAAACCTGTCAAGAAATTAGTAATTGTCACGTGCAAATGGGTACTAGGGGTAACATACCTCAGCGACGGCGAAGGGTTGAGACAGGAAACGTTGGACCTTGCGGGCACGCTCGACGGTAAGCTTGTCAGCCTCGCTCAGCTCGTCCATTCCGAGAATGGCAATGATGTCCTGGAGGGACTTGTACTCCTGGAGCATCTGCTGGACCTTGGTGGCGGTGTCGTAGTGGTCTTGTCCGATGACACGGGGATCCAACATACGGGACTTGGAGTCAAGGGGATCGACGGCAGGGTAGATACCAAGCTCAGAGATACCACGGGAGAGCACAGTAGTGGAATCGAGATGGGCAAAAGTCGACGCCGGTGCAGGATCAGTCAGATCGTCAGCGGGCACGTAGACGGCCTGGACGGAGGTAATGGATCCCTTGGTGGTGGTGGTAATACGCTCTTGCATGAGACCCATGTCGACGGCGAGGGTTGGCTGGTAACCGACGGCAGATGGGATACGACCGAGCAGGGCAGACACCTCGGAACCGGCCTGGGTGAAGCGGAAAATGTTGTCAATGAAGAGGAGCACATCCTGTCCCTCGACATCACGGAAGTACTCGGCGACAGTGAGGCCGGTAAGGGCGACACGGGCACGGGCTCCCGGGGGCTCGTTCATCTGACCGAAGACCAGGGCGACCTTGGACTCTCCCTCAAGGTTGATGACCTTGGTCTCCTGCATCTCGTGGTACAGATCGTTACCCTCACGGGTACGCTCGCCGACACCAGTGAAGACGGAGTAACCACCGTGGGCCTTGGCGATGTTGTTAATCAGCTCCTGAATGAAGACAGTCTTTCCGACACCGGCACCTCCGAAGAGACCAATCTTTCCACCACGAGCGTAGGGAGCGAGGAGATCGACGACCTTGATACCAGTAACAAGGACCTCGGCGCTAGTGGACTGCTCGGTGAAAGGGGGAGCGTCAGCGTGGATGGAGGCACGCTTGGCGGTCTTGATCGGGCCACGCTCGTCAATGGGGTCACCAGTGACGTTCATGATGCGACCAAGAGTCTCGGGACCGACTGGAACCATGATGGGGTTGCCGGTATCGGTTGCACGGTGGCCACGGACGAGACCCTCGGTACCTGTCAGATGTTAGCGTTTTTGTTGAATTTGGTCGAAAAAATCAATTGAAGCTTACCATCCATAGCAATACAACGGACAACGTTCTCTCCCAAATGTTGCTATCCTCAATGTCAGCAATTGTATTTTGATGTTTTGGATTGTCGGTTGACGGGTTGACGTACAGCGACCTCAAGGACGAGTCTCTGTTCACCATTTTGGGTCTCCAGAGCGTTGAGAATCGGGGGAAGCTTTTCGGTGTCGAACTTGACTACAGGAGAGCATTAGCAAGTGTTTTATTGATCGAGAAGCCATCAATTGAGATGGATTGATGTCTTTTGAAGCTTCTCGGCGTTCCCCATCAGAGTTTTAGCTTACCATCAACAACGGCACCAATGACCTGATGAATCTTGCCGTGGGTCGACGCGTCAGTGCTGGCAAAGCGCGCAGCAGAGGCCTTCAAGCCAGTGCGAGCAGCTGGGCGAAGGGCATTGCGCGATGCTGCTGCCACCGATGGGCGGACAGCTTTGAGAAGTCCGCTATAGCCGAAAGCCGAGTCAGCTCAATTGATCCAACGGGAAGGCCTGGGGGGTTAGAGAAAGCTTCAATGGGGTAAGACGCACCTCTTGAACATCTTGACAGATGGTAAAGAGCGATGTAATATGTGGATGGGGAGATGGAGGTAATGGGAGACGGTCTTGAGGTAGGAGATGAGTTCTGTCGTGAAAGTCGGAAATCGACTCTCTGGCTCGCTTAAAATATCTTGGCAGACTAAGTCCCTACGGAGCCATGTCAACAACAGCCGCTTCGTCGTCTCATGTGGGAGATTTGCCATACCTATCATTAAAATATTTAGTTTTGGATGCTTTCTTTATAACTCATATTGCTGATTGAAGCCTTTGGAGATAATTTTTAACTCTTACAGCCCGAGGACAGATATGTGCTAATGTTGCAAAATCACGTGATGTCGGGATGTCCCGGTTGACTCGGATTAATAGGAGAAAACGGATTTTGTCTCACGGGCCTCCGGACGAAGACATTAATTAGTATCTCGGCTGCACAAAAACAACATTCAGGAGACAGTATCCCATTTACAATCCGCGATGAACTAACTAAGATCGCTGAATGTCGTAGCTAACACTAAATATTTTTCCAGGCTCGCTCACAAAAAAAGAAATATTCTAATTACAACGGCAAAAATAGCAAATTAAAAATTCGAGGCCTAAACTGTGTCTTCCAGCGCGAGAACCTATGTTTCATTAGTTTTCTGCATAAAAAATATTCATCGGGAAAAATTAAGATGACTTACGATGGCAGTTCGCGTTGGGATATACACCTGGGTGAAATTCTTGCGATCATTCCACTCGAATGGCGTGGTAAAGAATCGGGTACCAGCATCGATCCTTTCGAAGCCGCCGAGGTCCTTGGAGTCGGTGTTCAACACCACCTTGTAGGTACCGGCTTTCTGGACACCGACACGATAGTCCACGTAGCTCTTCTCCGGGTGGAAGTTGAAGATGAACAACAGGCCAGCCCTCTCGAAGACGATGACCTTGTCGGACTCGTTCTTCAGGCTGATATATGCCTGTTCAGAATGGAGCCATCCGTACTTCTCCTCGGTCTTTTGCATCCTGGCGTCAAACTCATTCAAGAACCCATATCTTAGGAGTTTGTCTTCCGTGAGATTAAATTGACGTCTCGCATACCAGAAGCTGTTGTCGTTTCCTTCTCGCGGGAAGTCAAGCCACTCTGGATGGCCAAACTCATTCCCTTCGAAGTCCAAGTAGCCTTCGCCGCCCAAACTGTGTGTTATGAGGCGAATCATCTTGTGCAACGCCATACCACGCTCAATTGTCGGAGTCAGCTCAGTCAAGGTTGACATGTTAGTGTAAAGCTCTGCATCACACAAATGCATCATGAGAGATTTATCGCCCACCAATCTATGTCTTTGTAAGAACGTGTCCAAATTAGTGGCAAGAGGGACTTACGCTTGGTCGTGACTCTCGGCATATGCGATCGTCTTCTCTCCATGTCGACGGTTGGTCAAAGTGAAGCAAATATTTGCCATGTCCCAATCGATATCCTTCTTCTCTTTTAGGATCTTGATCCACATATCTGGAATCGCCATCGCCAATCGATAGTCGAACCCAATACCCCCTAGATCCAGTGAGAGACAAAGTGCTGGCATGCCAGACACATCCTCTGCAATCGTTATACACTCGGGATACAGGTTATGTAGCATCTCGTTGGCAATCATGAGGTAAACGAGACCATCCTCATCTACACCTGACCCAAAGTATTCGTGGTAACCACCAGAAAACCCCCTAAATTTGTTAGCTTGCGTAGTGCAGTAGGATATATAGTAACCTACGTTCCAATACCATGGTGACTATAAATCATGCTGGTAACGCCGTCAAATCGGAATCCGTCAAAGTTGTATTCGTCCATCCAGAAGCGAAGGTTACTGAGTAGGAAGCGTAAAACTTCGTGGCTGGCATAGTTGAAGAGCCTACTATCCCAAAGCTCGTGTCTGCCCTTGGCACCACTGTGGAAGTATAGATGATCAGAGCCATCAAGCTCGTTCAGGCCGTCGAGAACATTCTTGGACGCGTGGCTGTGGACAACGTCGAGAAGAACGACAATCCCCAGTCCATGTGCGGTATCAATGAGCTCCTTGAGGTCATCAGGGGTGCCGTATCTGCTGCTTGCTGCGAAGAAGCTGTTGACTTGGTATCCGAAGCTGGCATAATAGGCGTGTTCCATGATGGCCATCAGTTGAATGACATTGTATCCGAGATGCTTGATCCTGGGGAGCATATTCTTCGTAAACTCCTTGTAGGTCGACACTCTCAGTTCCGGGGAGGAGATTCCAACATGCGCCTCGTACACTCTCACACTTTGAGGCTTCTTTGGCCTCGGGTGCTTGAAAACGTATCGCTCGGACTCGGGAGGGTTCCAGAACCGGGCTTCGTACACAGGAGATATGGAGAGGTCTTGGGTAACGTATTTGATCCATGCTGGAATTCGATCGACCTTTTCGCCAGAGGGCAGGACCAGTGAGATCTACTCGACATGCCTGGTTAGAAAGATATAATAGGAAACGAAACAATATGGCCTTACCTTAACCTTCGTGTTATGTGGTATCGCAGGTTGTCCATCCTTGGCTGGAACCGTAATCTCCCACACACCGTATGGATCTTTCTTCATGGGCATTTCTTCCCTGTTCCAGTCATCTACTACCGTATTAGCATTCTGCAGTGTACGCTCACCGAGGTGAGGGGTCTGACTGAAATCACCAATAAGGAATGCCTCCGTTGCATTGGGAGCCCATTCCCTGTATGTTATGTTGTTGTTTGCATCGACATTGAATCCGAACTTCTCAATTCCCTGATAATAATGAGATTGTATTCAGTGGAAGGAGGGGAAGGAGAGCTCTAACTCTGCTGAACTGTTCGAGACTTCCTTCGGACTCGTTGATGGCCGAGATCCAGTCTTGCGCTTTACTGAAGCGCTGCTTCAAGGACTCTTTGAACGGGGAGAGCCATGGATCGAGTTTGATGACTCCTGTGCAGAAGTTAGCCATGCCTTGGAACCATACAGGCGTAGAAGCGTACCAGTGCCATCCGGAGGCCCAGCAGGCTGTGTACCCATGATAGAGTTCACGGAAGCTTGGTTGACCTTCTCCATCTTCACGATGCGGTAATTAGAGGTTGAAAACTGAGATTATCAAGATTGAATCCACCCTAGAAAAAGATTGTCTTTTAAGAGAAGTGACTTTGTAGGTTTCTGAATCTGGAGAGAGAGAGGGGCGGCAGGGACAACCTGGAGACTCGACTGCAGCGCGTCCAAGGATGGTGGTGTCCACGGAAACCTACTCCAACTCAAGTATTCGCGCTACACAGTGACTGCAGCAGGGTGTCTAAGTCAAGATGTTTACAAAATACTTGAGATTTCCTACTGGCAGGCTATTGCTAGGTATCACGGCACTTTTTAGAGACTTCAGAGAAGAGTCTGTCTTACTATACACGGCTCAAATGGTGAAATCTCTATTCGTGGCTGGACTGTTGGGGAGGCAAGTCAATCAATAATGACGTCCATCCCTGTCCACCCCACCAGAATCTATATCTGGATATCTGTTGATAACGATAATTACCAACACGTGATTTATGGCATTTGGCTGCTCTTGCTTGTTGTATGCGTCTGTTGACTGTCTCTCACTTATAGATCCCTTTCTACTATACGGCAGCAGCTTCATTATAGTTTATTATTGTAAATAAATACAGCTGCTCTGAGATATATGGCTATCTGTCAGATATCAGCTCCCAGTAGTCGCCTCCACTGATACGGAGCGATTAGTCCGCCGCCCTCGCTTAGCCTGGCGGCCTGCCACCTTGTGTGGTCCCTCCTCCCCGCGGCGGCAACTGGGGTAAACGTCGCAGCAGAGTGACTCAACTTCGATTACAGCGCCATTGAAACATATTCAGAGCTGGCGGGGAAGAGATTTTTGCTTCGGTAAAGCTTAGTTATGTGAGATTATCGTCGCCTTCGCCCAAAATGCCTCCAGTCAACTTGGGGGACCTCAGCTTCACCGCCGGCAACCAGGTCCGGATATCGTACATCGCCCTCTCCAACCTCAAGCACTCAATCACCAAACGACCGCCGAGAGCGGCATTCTCAACATCTAACAGAGCATTAAAACCTCCCTTTGATAGAAATGACTTTCAAGGGCAACCGTTCACTGGCGTCTATGAGCCTGCCGGACCTACGAGAGGTCCGTTAGGCCAAGCATCTAGCCATGGGGCACCTCGAATCACACCTCGACGACTGAAGGAACATTTGGATAAATATGTTATTGGGCAAGAGAGGGCGAAGAAGATGCTATCTGTAGCTGTGTATAACCACTATCAGCGAGTGCACGAGCTTCAAAGACAAGAGGAAGAAGAGCAGTTCAGGCTGGATCGTGAGGCTAGAAAGAGGAGTGTTCGAGAGCATGAAGCGTACCATTCTGATGGTAAGTTTTGTTTCTATTCTGTAGAACTGTTGACAGCATACTGACGGCACATAAGATATCCTTATACCTGGAAATAGAACAATGAAGTTCGGACCAGCACAAGAAGAAGATTCCGCTCCTAATGTAGTACGCCGATATCCTCCTTTGCGGAATGAATCCATACGAAATGATTCCATGCGAAATGAACCCATACGGAACGAATCGATACGGAACGAAACTCCTCTTAACGACCCTATTGCCGACCGCCCAGGAGTCACAATCGATAAATCGAACGTCATGGTTATTGGACCGACGGGGGTTGGAAAGACTCATATATTGAAGACTCTGGCTCGGGCCCTCGAAGTCCCCTTCAGCATGTCCGACTGCACACCCTTCACACAAGCTGGCTACATAGGCGAGGATGCAGACGTTTGTGTGCAGAGGCTCCTTGCCGCTGCAGACTACGATGTTGCACGAGCAGAACATGGGATAATATGTCTGGACGAAGTTGACAAGCTGGCTGTCTCTCGATCAATGAATGGGAGGGACGTCGGTGGCGAGGGTGTACAACAAGCGCTGTTAAAAATTATTGAAGGCACAACTCTCACTATAACCCCAAAGCACGATCAGAAGAGCAATCGCCCCCCCGGCGGGAGTGGATCGAACATCAACCCAGGATTCAGTGCCAATTCAGCGCAGCCAACAGGAAACAACCAGAAGCCGGAAAGCTACACCATCAATACTGAGAATATTCTGTTCATCTTTACTGGTGCCTTCGGTGGCCTCCAGAAGATGATCATGAGCCGCCTCTCCAAAGGCTCACTTGGGTTTGGGGCCTCCGTACGGAATACCCCTTCCTCGCCACACCAGATGACGATGAGTCCAGAAGACGCACGCACGTACTTTAAGAACCTCCCGTTCTACACCGACATTCCCACCGCCTCATCATCCACCACCACCACCACCACCACTACAACCGCAACAGTCCCCGACCAAGCCTACAACCCCCTCGACCTCGCCACCCCCCAGGACCTCCAAACATTCGGCCTCATCCCCGAATTCCTCGGCCGCATCCCCGTCACCGTGGCGCTCGCACCGCTCTCCCTCCCCAACCTCGTCAGCATCCTCACCGAGCCCCGTGGCGCCATCACCGCGCAGTACACCGCCATGTTCTCCACCTTCGGCGCGGAGCTGCGGTTTACTACTGCCGCTTTATACGCCATCGCGCAGACGGGTCTCGAGCTTGGCACTGGAGCACGTGGATTGCGTACTGCGGTCGAGATGCTGCTTGGGGAGGCAATGTATGAGGTCCCCGGGAGCTCGGTACGGTATGTGCTTGTTGATGCGAGGGCGGCGAGAAGGGAGGGGAGGGTTGGGTATTGGAGTCGTGGAAAAGGTGGGGAGTTTATTCGCGCATGGGAGCTGGAGGAGAAGGAGTGGGCGGATAAAGAGAAGAGGGAAAAGGGGGCGGAGGACTCGAGTGTGAGCTTTGAGGCTTTGAGGGAGAGTGCTGGGAGTGGGATGTGATGGAGGTTTTGGAGGTAGGGGGTGGGAGGCTTACAACAATGGCGTCGCATGGTTTTTTTGGGCGTTTCACCTTTATGGAATAGGAGGCGTGGCTATGTGAGATACATCTAGTTTGACCGCGAGGTTTCGAGGAATACAAATATATTATTAACAAGAGCGGCTAGCATTGGTTTCCCTGTCAAGTGAACTTGATCCGAGGCATGCAGTCGGCCTCGAGCCGACTTGGGAGACGATAGGGCCGCCTCAAGCCTTGACTACACGACGGATTTGATTCCTTTATAAATAAGTATGATAGTTCAGGCGTACTCGGAGCATTAATGCATTAGCATTATCGTTTATACACCATTACACTGCCCTCCTTCCCTGGCCGACTTTTGGAATAGTCACCCAATATGTGCTCTTCTTCCCTGGTGAAATAAAAATACGTGAAATTGTCTGCTGTCACCGTTGACCTGTCGAGTGAATCAATGTCGAGGGTAATTCTTGTCGAGGGAAATGCTGCTGCTACCGCGGCGACTTCTCGCCACCCCCCCTAAGAAACTCATAGCGAGCGGTCTTCTCACCATCGTCAGTGAGATATGTAATAGTGCATCCTTCCAAAACATCTGTTATCTCAAGTCCTTGACCGCTCCAATTCCTGAGAAGAAGCACTGGCGGTAGTCTGCTGATAATATGCAACCGCTTACCCACACAGGGGAGAATGTTGCAATCACAACTAGGCAGTGTTATATCCTCCGTATGGTTCACTCTGCGAGATTTGGTTTGCTCGTCGACAAGGTCTTGGATCGTAACACTGCTGGAAGTACCATCTTCTCACCTCCAGGATGCTGTCGTTGCAAGATTGTCACCTCTCGAATGCTGTTGCCGCATCGGACTCGAAGTGCTTCGTAAGAAACCCAGTCTGGTTTAACTCGTCCAGCGGTAGCACCGTTAAATCCTCCGCTCCGGGATATAGCCACACGCGTGTAAGTAATTTCGGTAAGGGGACCTATGAGTGCTGATCGCGTGGAAGACGGATGTGGTCGCTGCTCGCCAATTAGGGCGTGGAGGGCGGTGGGATCAAAGCCGGCGACATATGGCTAGCGGAGGATAGCGATCGCGAGTGAACTGAAGGTCCCAGTACTACGATCGGTCGTAGACGTCGTAGTTTGCTGGTGGTCGTGTCTGCGTCCCCCTTCCGATGTCTCCTGATGGTATATGGTGAGCAAGTCGCTGGCGCTGAAACTAGTAACATAGTTAGGAGGCACATTTTCCACGAGGCTTACCTCTTTTTGAACCATTCGGGTTGAACATGTCGTTCGAATGCTCAGGCTGACATCGTTCCTTGGCTTTATACGTGAAGTTGCCAAGCACATAGCCAGTCACAGACACAACAGATGCATAAATGAGACATCGTATACACAATGCAACAAAAACAACCTTCCATTTCTATGCACAAAAAAAATACCGCTCCTTCCATCTCTCCCCCCTCCCTTTTCTCTTTTCCCCCCTCCCCTCCCAAAAATCTCTACTTCCCCTCAAAAATCATCTTTGTACAAATCCAAGCCCACTCTCCCGGCCCCTCCCGCCGCTCAACATCAACAAAGGAAAAACCGCGGGAATAAGTGGAATGCGCGGCAAAAGGAATAACGGCCGTGCGCCGAGAATGGGGATTGAGGTTGTACAGTACAAAAGTCTATTATTCGTCGTAGCCGGGCGGAGACGTGGTTTACTTCTTCGCGGCCGGTGGGGACTGGACCATTCCTGGGCCCTTGTAGCCTTCCGAGGAGAGACCGCTGATGGGGTCGGAGTTCTGGGCCTGTGGGAGGGTGGGATGTTAGTGAAGGTTCTTTGAGAAGGTGGTGTGTTGGGGAAGGGAGGGTCTCAATATGCACGATGTCGCCAGCTTGAAGATCCTCGGCTGGGCAGTCGAGAGGTAGAGTTGTGAGGGAGAGGAGTCTTTGAGAAGGTGGTGTGTTGGGGAAGGGAGGGGGGGAACATACGAGAAGGTACTCGTTCGATGCCTCCTGGTACTCCTTGGTCATGGTGGCTGGTGGGCCCTTGGCGAAGGAGCGGGCACCGGCGAAGATAGCGAAGGAGACGGCAATACCGGCGAGAGTGTATCCAACGACCTTCCATCCCTCTCCTGGGGGGGCAACAGCACGGGGACCGTGGGCACCGAAGGCAATCCAGTAAGCTATAGAACACATAACACGTCAGCAACAGCTTCATACACATCTTCGCATACCCTCGCACGACCTCTTCTAACAGACCAGACGCAATGGTCGAGCAAAAGCAGCACCTCGGCCCATCCGCCGGAGAAAGGGAAACCTACCAGCCTTCTTCTCCTGGAGAGTCAGATCAGCCCAATTGGTCTTCATGCGGTCGCGCAGAGCCATCCACACATCGGCCTGCTCCTGCGGTGGCATGGCCTCCCACCGACGCTCGATGTTGGCGAGGGTCGGGTTGGAGATGGCGTGAACGGCGCGGGACTGGACGGGGCGGGCGATGACGGCAGAGCGTGCGGCGGTGCCGACAGCGCGGGTGATGGGAGTGCGGAGCATTGCGGCGGCGTGTATGTGGTTATGGGTGAAAGAGAGTGAGGGTGAGGGTGAGGGACGGTGCGGTGGATGGCTTGGTGAGTGGGCAAGCTGCTGGTTTGGGAGGAGGTGTGAGGTTCGAGATTGGAGCTAGAGGTTTGGTGAGAGCCGCATTAAATTTCGTAGGAGGAGGGAGGTTAAGCGAGGGAGAACAGGTAAATGTTACGGGCGGGTGGTCGGCAGAGTAGTAAGCGGATGGGTGGGATTGGCCAATGGGAACGCGGGGATTTTACAATAGATGGTGAATTACTTGTGAAGACGGCGAGGCACGTGGATTGGGAGGATGGGAGTTGTAAATGATGAGAGAGATGTTATTGAAGCTTGAGAGTGTTATTTCCTTGTAATGTATGAGCGTATAGGAGCTTTGCTATAGATATTTCTCGTCAATTGGGCTAATAAGGTACACTTCACGTGATACCAGCAAAGATTGTCGATATCACGTGTTTATTCACTGGTCTATCACGTGATATAAAATACCAAGTGAATATATCACGTGGTAATCTAATATATATCACGTGTTATGAGTGATTTCCAATTTTTTAACTCTTGGCGGCAATGACGAACAACTGGCGGACGGCGAACCAGCTTTCTGTCAGTACCATAGCAAATTACTCATGCTAACTGACAACCAACAGCTAATAGCTTCTTATCCGCCGCTACTTGTAGCTACTTGCAGTACAGCTTTTGCAGTGCCACCGAGCGGCGGATAAGAGCTGTTGAGCAGCTTATGAGCTCTGAGCAAAAAAGCCCCATGAGCAATACATGAGCAATAAGCAAAAGTCAATCGAAGGCGTCGAGAGCGCAACGACATCAATTCCACGACTGCAATTGGCTGGCAGGTTTGTTGGACACGGTGGGTTTTGACTGGGACTGATTGGGACCGATGCGGACTGATTGCGGCCGCCGAGTGGCAACAGATTACGGCACTTTAGGCAAGACTGCCCTCTTAGCTTCCACACACAGGGAAGAAGGGCCGCCTGAGCCTTATCACTCACCGATCCCTCACCGACACCGGCGTCTGGAGCCGTTTAGAGCCCAAAATGTGTGTGTGCGTGTTACAGCATGGTCGATGCATCTGGTGATACTCTTCAAAAATGTAATATTTACATAAGTATGAGCTCGATTTTTGAAGTTCCAAGACGAGTAGACGAGTAACCTCGCGATCAACCGCTTATAGCCCATTTCAAGCAGTTTTGCGAAAACAAGCCGGGCCAAAGGGCACGTCTGTTGCCGAAGCTCCGGTGCTTTCCATGCTTTCCTCGAGTTTGAACGGGCCAAGGACGGCCAATGTCGCCAATATCCCTCAAGGCGCGCATGGAACGGGTAGAAGGGAGGCAATTAAGGGGGAAGAGGAAACCCTTGGGGACCAGAACCGGTAATGCGGAGTAGCGTTTAGCAGGGACTTGACGATCCATCGTCATGCCATAGTCAACGACTCGGGGCGAGGCTGAGATGAGAAAGACGGTGGCGGCAAGAATATAAAAATATAAATCAATGATTATATCAACGAAAGTAGTCATAACTAGACATATCCCAAGCGGCCGATTGGACTAGATTAGATTATATATATAAATATATAAACGAGACCTCTATTTATGTGTATTATGCGTCTTGGTTTGGTGGGATTTGAACAATTTACTATACGATGATTCATCCCCCCTCACCCAGTATCGGCCCTAAGTATACATGCAGTACATCCAGTAAGACAAAGTACATAGCTGGGCGGGAAAGGACGTGGGATGGATGATCGGCTATTTTCTTCCCGCCCAATCCTCAAACTGCCCCTCCATCCTCCTCTCTCTTTTTCTTCGACCCAAAACAACAATCACTTGTTTATCAACCTCACCCAAAACAAATCCATCCCATAATAACAATGTGAGTATTCTTCATCATCACCAGTATCAGCTTCACAGAGTGTGCTTCTACATAGTCGTGGAATTGTCCCCTGAGCTGCAAAGCTGAGCAAGTGCTGTGTCGTCGAAGCTTTTGTACCCCTCATTCGTGACATCAGCCTTCTGTTCAGCGGGTATTTCTCAACAGTTTTGAGAATTATACCAACGCCAGAACATCTCCAAACTCTTCTCTATCCGTTCTCTACAGATACAAGCACAAATACTAACATTTTCAACAAGATGGCTCCCACAAAGGTCGGAATCAACGGCTTCGGTCGCATTGGACGCATTGTCTTCCGCAATGCCGTCGAGCTTGACAACATCGATGTCGTCGCTGTCAACGACCCCTTCATTGAGCCCACCTACGCCGTAAGCTACTATACCATCCATAAATACCATAAACAAGAATATCTGACTAATCCCGCTGCTTCCAGGCATACATGCTCAAGTATGATACCACCCACGGCCAGTTCAAGGGTGACATCAAGGTCGACGGTAAGGACCTGATCGTCAACGGCAAGACCGTCCGCTTCTACACCGAGAGAGACCCAGCCGCCATCCCATGGTCCGAGACTGGTGCCTACTACGTCGTCGAGTCCACCGGTGTCTTCACCACCACCGAGAAGGCCTCTGCTCACTTGAAGGGTGGCGCCAAGAAGGTTGTCATCTCTGCCCCATCCGCCGACGCCCCCATGTTCGTCATGGGTGTCAACGAGGAGACCTACAAGTCCGACGTCAACGTCATCTCCAACGCCTCGTGCACCACCAACTGCCTGGCACCTCTCGCCAAGGTCATCAACGACAACTTCACCATCATTGAGGGCCTCATGACCACCATCCACTCCTACACCGCCACCCAGAAGACCGTTGACGGCCCATCCGCCAAGGACTGGCGTGGAGGCCGCACCGCGGCCCAGAACATCATCCCCTCCAGCACCGGTGCCGCTAAGGCCGTCGGCAAGGTCATCCCCGTCCTGAACGGCAAGCTCACCGGCATGTCCATGCGTGTCCCAACCGCCAACGTCTCCGTTGTCGATCTTACCGTCCGCATCGAGAAGGCTGCCAACTACGAGCAGATCAAGGCTGTCATCAAGCAGGCCTCCGAGACCTCCCTCAAGGGTACGTTCCCTCCCTCTTCCCCCAATTCCTGCCCAGACTAACCCCCTCCCCCAGGCATACTCGCCTACACCGAGGACGAGGTTGTCTCCTCTGACATGAACGGCCACAACGCCTCCTCCATCTTCGATGCCAAGGCCGGTATCTCCCTCAACGACAACTTCGTCAAGCTCGTCTCGTGGTACGACAACGAGTGGGGCTACTCCCGCCGTGTGCTCGACCTGCTCGCATACATTGCCAAGGTCGACGGCGCTGCCCAGTAGGACCTTCTTCTCACTTCCACCCCGCGTCGCTGACGTCGCGCCTCCTCCTCCCTGCTGTTTCTCCAGAGTCTGATATTTGTGTGTTTTCTTCGCAGGGGGGACCTGGTCAAGGGACGGCTATGAGTGCGCTTCGTCGAGAATTAAAATTTGTCGAACAAAAAAGAAAAAAGCGATGACGCGGGAATTGCAAATGCTGAGATGAGAGATGAAATTATTTGGGCTCGAGCAATGAGGATGCGTAGATCGATGGTACTGCTATGTGCGTTATCGTGAGCTTGTTCGTTGCCTTGAGAGGCTAGATAAATTATACATGTTCTCGCCTGATTTCGTCTTCACTATTTGTGTGTGTGTGTATTGATATCTCCATTTCCTTGTGAAGCAGGCATATTGTACTGTACATCCATTTGATTACTTCATTACTCTTGAAGATATCATTTGTCTTCATACACCTCCCCTTCCAATTTCATCCTACAACGAGACCCAACGAACGCAACTTCTCCCGGAACCACTATAAAAGGCTCGCCTGAAATTCGATTCGTATATTTCATACTTCAAAATTCAAGCAGCTCATATCTATCCTCATGCCCGAGCAGCTCGAAGAGCTGTTGACCAAGCTCGAGTCCTGTGCGAGCTCCCCCGCCAAAATAGATCGACATACGCGCGAGTTGTAGAAGGTGGACCAATAGAAAACGAAGACGTTGCGACGTTCGGGAGGGAAGACGCTCTGGCTGAGCACAGCTCTTGTAGATCATTTCTTCCTCTCGACATCCTGTCACAGCTAGACTGATAGGTTTTCTTTCTTGTTGGTGTGGTTGCTGTTGTCGGTGGGGTATTCTCGCCGTCGTTGCTGCTGTCACCGTTGGTTGCGCCTTGGTGTATAGACGGCGTGGTGGATCTGCCAATAGTTGAACTGGACTGGCGTCAAACGCCGTCATCGTTACCTGCTGGACGTCTCCAGCGCCAATGCGGACCATGACTGCAATCCAATGGCTTTGGCCATTGGTTCCAATGTGGACGGGACAGAGGATTGTATCAGTGTTGTCTCTTATTATCATTGATCTTCCGGACTCAAATCCGGGATCTCCATAGTAGCGCCTATACCCGGACGCATTGGCCACCATTACATTGTCAGTGAAGGCCGTCAAGGCCAACACCACATTGATTGTAGACTCTGATATAGCCTTTTCCCTCCCGAACGTCGCGATGTCTTGGTTTTTGACGGGTCCGCCTTCTCCAACTCGCAGATCATTCTCGAGCTGGAGTAGGCTGCTGTCGAATGGTCGAGATCGTACGCGTAAATGAGTCTACTTGTGCTTCTGAGCAGGTTGCCCTAAACGGTAGCCGTGCGGTAGCGGTAGCGGTCTGTATCTGCGTGATTCTCTTTCTCACTGTCATTCTCTTTCTCACTGTCATTCTCTTTCTCACTGTCATTCTCTTTCTCACTGTCATCCTCTTTCTCACTGTCATCCTCTTTCTCACTGTCATCCTCTTTCCCACTGTCATTCTCTTTCTCATTGTCATTCTACTATCCGTTAGTTTTGATACAGAAGCATATCCATAAAAATAGTCACTTACATATGCCCTCTCATCTCGACCTCGAAGTTCGATGAGGGATTCCCTCGGCCAACTTCTAACTAAAGTGTTCGAGGCGCCAACGTCTCATATAGCGTTAAGAAAACAACTGACGATGCTCCTAGGTGATTTAGTATCGTCCTATCCTTAGCAGATACCGTCTCGAATGCATTTCTTAATATTTGAGCACTATAGGATATCTCAGTGTAAGGTGATATCCCTGTGTGCGGCTAAGCAAACTGCTCAGCCGCACACAGAGGAGGTGCCGCTATAGGCACGGGCAGGTCTACGATGGTCTAGGGACTTGGGTGATGTGTGATTCATGTACAATAGATACTCACTTCTAATGCAGGATGTTCCTCAACCGTTTCCACGTCTGCACAGAGCAGCTTAGGACGTCCTCATCGTAGTAGACATCTTGGAATATGAGGAACAGAGCGAGGACCCAACACAGTTGATGAGAAGGTAGATCCTTGTCCTTCAACTTCTGCGCAGTCATTGTCATGGGCCTCATCTGTATCTTCTCCTCCGTCAGCATCAGTCTCCCGAATTCCCATTTCGTGGGATTTCTCCCGTCTTACTTCAGCAAAGCTTGCGCGTAAACGAAACTTCATACTATCTGGAACTCCATGTCAAAATTCCAGCCTTGAATTGCAGTGGCGTTCTTTTTGGGGTAGCTGTTGTCGACGATCCCTCTTGCTAGGGGAACTGCTGTCACCGTTGGTGCTGTCGTCGTCGAATGGTTGCTGTCACTACTAAACACGACTGATCCCGTGTTGTGCCAACGCATATGATAGTTACTCTATGGTTGTCGAAACAATTATCATTAACGGAAATGTTCGATTGAGTACTCGCTGTGGAGCTTGAGCCAGAGCCGGGGCTGTACAGTTTGAATGTAATTGAGTGCAGTAAACATACTGTTACGCCTTTAATATATATATACATATCATCTTCCTCAGCATATATTACGTGGGAGTTCCCCATCACTTGATGGGGGAGAAGTGGTTTCAATCAGAAGTGCACGAAGTGCTGGTGTATCGCCATAACGGGGTTCTTGAGGCCCCTCAGTAACACGGACCAATTTGTTCATCATTTGAAATCTTGGGAAGGGAAGGGGTGAAGGGGAGAGAAAAGGAGAAGAAAAAAAGGAGTCGGGGAAGATGGAATATGGGAGTCGAGAAGAGCGGCTTCAGTAATCGTAATCGTAGTTGTAAGGGGGACAAGCCACTCCGTTGACCCCGGGGCAAGTTTCACCTGTATCTCATGTTATAATGTCCGTAAAGAGTGTCCATTCATCATATAAGATGCTATAATAAAGGGATGAGGTGAGGTGAAATGTAGCGGCTGTCGGTAAGAAACATAAATCGTCGAGCGTGTAAACAGAGGCTCTCAATCGTATCCATTACAGCGCCTTCGAATCCGTGCTCTCGAGCACTTGATAGCGAGAAGCCGGATCATGCAATCATTCCGTCGAAACAGAGGAGATTGCACCAGCTACTCGACAATAATAGGCTCTGAATGAGTAAAGAAGAAAGAAGAAGAAAGGTTTCCTTCCCATAATAATTTTGCATCATATCGTCGCGCCGGATTATCGTTAACCCGCAACCGAGGCCCCGCAGCCAATCACACAAGACTCAAGACAGTTTAGTAATAATACGCGCTAAATCCCAATATCACAGCGTTTGGCAGTGAGCTCGAACTACCGCCAGCCCGACTCCCAATAGAGGTGAATACACAACGCACGCCGCTGTACAGCACTGCCTCTTTTCGTTTCCCTTGGTAGTTGATGAAAGGCACGATGCTGCGGCAAACGATCACCAGGTCGGCCCTTCGGAGGGGCGCGCAGAGCGTCAATGCGGCCAGGACTTTCTCCACGTCAGGACGGAGACAAGCGGAGGTCGAACTTACTATAGGTACGCGGCATTGGGCTATGCGGTGTATTGTATGGGATTGTGCTAATTTTGCTCTATAGATGGCAAGAAGATCTCAATTGAGGGTACGTCGAGTGTCGTGGGGGAATCGGGATCAAACTGACGATTTTAACAGCTGGCTCGGCATTAATTCAAGCTTGCGAGAAAGCAGGGAGCGTCGTCCCAAGGTATGTAATCAGCCAATTGATACACAAATTGATCTTTACTGACCCCTCATAGATACTGTTATCATGAGTAAGTCTTACCTAGACACGATATCGAAATTCACGGCCCTAATTGAGATAGAAAACTTATGATTGCGGGAAACTGTCGTATGTGCTTGGTTGAAGTCGAAAAGGCACCGAAGCCTGTGGCATCCTGCGCATGGCCAGTCCAGCCCGGCATGGTTGTCAAGACCAACTCGCCTCTCACACACAAAGCTCGCGAGGGTGTCATGGAGTTTCTCCTGGCAAACCATCCCCTGGACTGCCCAGTCTGCGATCAGGCTGGTGAGTGCGATCTCCAGGACCAGTCGATGCGTTACGGTGCAGACCGCGGTCGATTCCACGAGATTGGCGGCAAGCGTGCCACCGAGGACAAGAACATCGGTCCTTTAATCAAGACTTCGATGAACCGTTGCATCCACTGCACGAGATGTATTCGATTTGCCAACGATATTGCCGGTGCTCCGGAGCTTGGATCTACCGGACGTGGAAACGACATGCAGATTGGCACATACCTTGAGAAGAACTTGGATTCCGAGATGTCTGGAAATGTTATCGACCTGTGCCCAGTTGGTGCCCTCACATCCAAGCCATACGCTTTCCGCGCCAGGCCATGGGAGCTGAAGCACACCGAGTCCATTGATGTCCTCAACGGCCTCGGATCCAACATTCGTGTCGACTCTCGCGGACTGGAGGTCATGAGAATCCTCCCAAGACTGAACGACGATGTCAATGAAGAGTGGATTGACGATAAGACCAGATTTGCCTGCGATGGACTCAAGTCTCAGCGTCTTACGACGCCCCTTATCCGCAATGGAGACAAGTTTGTGCCAGCTACCTGGGAACAGGCACTGACAGAGATTGGCGCTGCGTACCGTGACTTTGCGCCAAAGGGCAACGAATTCAAGTTCATTGCTGGCGAGCTGACTGAGGTCGAGTCCATGGTAGCAGCCAAGGATCTCGCGAACAAGCTTGGTTCCGACAACCTGGCCCTCGACCAGCCTAATGGATCCCAGCCAATTGCTCACGGTGTTGATGTCCGTTCCAACTACCTCTTCAACTCCAAGATCTGGGGTATCGAGGATGCCGATGCCGTCTTGATTATCGGATGCAACCCACGCCACGAGGCTGCGGTTCTTAATGCCCGCATCCGCAAGCAATGGCTTCGCTCTGACCTCGAGGTTGCCGTTGTTGGCGAGTCCTTTGAGTCCACTTTCGAATTCGAGCACCTTGGCGCTGATGCCGCTGCGCTGAAGAAGGCCCTTGCTGGACCATTCGGAAAGAAGCTGCAGTCTGCCAAGAACCCAATGGTCATCGTTGGATCCGGCGTGACTGACCACACCGACGCCAAGGCCATCTACGAGATCGTCGGCACTTTCGTCGAGAAGAACGCCAACTTCCTCACCGAGGAGTGGAACGGCTACAACGTCCTCCAGCGCGCCGCATCCCGCGCCGGTGCCTACGAGGTTGGCTTCACCACCCCCTCCCTAGAGGTCGGCAGCACCAAGCCCAAGTTCGTTTGGCTCCTCGGTGCCGACGAGGTCAACGCCGCCGACATCCCCAAGGACGCCTTCGTCGTCTACCAGGGCCACCACGGTGACAAGGGCGCCCAACTCGCCGATGTTGTCCTGCCCGGCGCAGCCTACACCGAGAAGTCCGGCACGTACGTCAACACCGAGGGTCGCGTGCAGATGACTCGCGCCGCTACCTCGTTACCCGGCGCCTCGCGCACCGACTGGAAGATTCTCCGCGCTGCATCTGAGTTCCTCGGCGCACCACTGCCGTACGACGATGTCGCCGCTCTCCGTGACCGCATGCTCGAGATCAGCCCCGCGCTCGCAAGCTACGATGTCGTCGAGCCGGTGTCGTTGGGTAAGCTGAGCAAGGTGCAGTTGGTGGACCAAAACAAGGGCAGCAAGGCTACCAACGAGCCGCTGAAGAAGGTCATCGACAACTTTTATTTCACAGATGTTATTTCGAGAAGGTATGTCTCAATCCTATCCTAACCCCACCTTCTTATGAAAGTATGGCGACTAATACCTTTGATAGCTCTCCAACAATGGCGCGTTGCTCGGCGGCGAAGGAGACGGGGAACCCAAACACGAACTTCATGGCGGCAGGCGAGCAGCCACCGCCGCAGATCACGTACGGGGAGGCCCAGGCTTAAGGCACGGGGGTGTTGTATAATCCTTTTATCTGTCTCTCTGCGCATTTGGGTGTTGGCTGTATATATGGGATCGTAGAAGTAAGAAATACAGAAGTTAAAAGTATGCTGCTGTGTTTGCGAATGTAATTGTGTCAACCCTTCGTGAACACTATAAATTGTGCTGAAAGTAATGAAGGTAAATGAAGTTACATGTTTAAATCGGAAAGATTTCAACAGACTGATAACTAGTGGACATCTACCAAAGTGATGGCCGTTTTTTAGGAGTAAGGGGTAAAGGGTGAAAGATGTATGGGTCAAGTTTATGTGGCCAGTCGTAGATAATAGTAGAGAAAGAAGGAAGAACGATTACCTAGCAAGCCTCAGTCGCAGCTTCCTCTTTCATAGCTTTTAAGTTTTTGATATGGAAAGAACGATTTCCAAGCAACATTCCAGTCGCAACTTCCTCGTAGCTTTCAAGATCCTGATATGGAAATAATGATTATCAAGCAACACTTAGTCGCAGCTTCCTCAGATATTTCAGGTTATGGATAGGGAAGGAACGATTAAACTTCACATCTCAAGATATTATGGAGTACAAGAATGATGTGTGTGGGTAGGAGTATTATTGCTTTGCTTTTGCTACTATTCATCACAGTCATAACATCATCTCATCTTTTTCGTAACAGCCTTTCCCCCCCTCTTCCCACCGGGCCCCAAGCACATCAAAACCCCAGC
>JPJV01002394.1:0-20266 GCA_000750745.1 Pseudogymnoascus sp. VKM F-4281 (FW-2241)
GGAGAGGTGGTGGTGTCTTCGGTGGTGAGGGATGCGATTTCTTGGCTCAGAGCGTCGTTTTGGAGGAGCACTTCGGCGTGGCGGAGGCGAGGCTCGTATAGTTGGTTTCGGGCGTCGGTGGCGCAGAGGAAGGGTAGCTTGCGGCTGCCGGGGCGGAAGCAGATGTCGCAGTGGATTTTGCCGTCCATATTGTAGGTTTGGGGATGTGAAGCTTGGTATGGACTCGAGGTGGGATGAGGAGATAAGCGGTGTCGTGCTCGTAGGTATGTTGATAGGCACAGCCTCGGATGTGATTGAATTCAGCGAAGAGATAGCATCGTTATATATGGCGTTTAGGAGCTGATAGCTTCGGGTTTGAGGTGTGTCTTTCAGGAGCTTGGAGATTCGAAGACCATAGGTCGTTCGTGCATCCTCTTGAAGTAGTCACGACGGCAACCTGGGTCGATTTGTCTTATCTTATCTACACGTGATATGTGTCTGTCAACAGCCTCGCCGCAAGGCTCACATATAAATAGAAGCTACCGACGAGGTCGATCACCGCGACATATCCCCACGAGATCAAGACTTGGGAACAAAAAAAAGTCTGGATGTGAAGCTAATCACCAAATACCTGGTCTCCTAAGCAGGTATCTGCTTTGCTATTATCTCAACTTCCCCAAAACAAACCCCAATCCACCTCACAATGGCCCCTCAAGATGAGAGGCCCACAATCCAGGTAGAGGAGACGCAGTACGATGAAAATAAGGAGCCATACGTTAAGGCATCCCAGCCCGACCCCAGGAACAAAGAATCACCCCCAGCCGCCCAGAAACTCCAAACTTCGGGCCAACTGATGACACCAGCTACACCCCGCACCAGGACGGAGCAGCCCGAGACAAGTCCTCTAGGCCCAGCGCCTAGCCCTCCATCTCAATTCCCGGATCCGCAGGGCCCGAACCAAGAGAGTGATGATGGCAGTGAGCGCTCAGATGATGGGCCTGAAGAAAAGCACCCTGAAAAAGAAGAGGTTATGCCACATACGCTTCCCCATTTTGACTGGGACGGGCTGGAAGAGGAGTACTTCGCTGCTATGGACAGGGCGAATGCGGTGGAAGCCGAGCTTGGTGAGGAGTTCAGGGGGCTTGCTAATGTGAGAACGCCATTCCCTCTCACCAATGCACTAATCTGACGAGTCTCGCAGTACTTCGCTCAATGGTCCAGTGTGTCAATTGCACAGGACGAGGAGAGGGCCGTGAAGCGGTTCAGGACGAGACAGGTGCATATCCGTCACTCGGAGGACATGTTTTCGGCCAAGAAACAGCACCGTGAGTTGGGATTGTTGGAGTAGTGTTGGGGGTTTGTGCTGACTATTGTGTAGATGAAAAGGTGGTTTCGGCGTTTAAAACTGCGATGGCGCTTTTGCTGGCTGATTGAATGGATTATGTGAGGGTGCGCAACGAAATATCCAAGAGTCGGGGGTGAGTGGACGGCTGTAGAGGCTATGGTGTGAAGTAACCTACCATGGGCTAGGGGAGGAAAGGTGGATGGCTGAGCTCGTTGGCAGAGCTGAGGGCAAGAAGACTTTTGGGAGCAAATGGGAGTCACTTCAGAGGTCATCCGGCTACGGGCGGGCGTATTGGCTTGGTTGCTTTGCTTTTCAATTGCAGCACCCAACAGCAAAAGGCCGGCATGGGGTCCATATATCATAGCAAATGTGCTTTGATGAAGCATTGCCCTTGCTAAATGGAGATAAACGAACATACATAGTTACACATGATACCAATCACAATCAAAGAACAATCTAATTTCATGACTGGCTGTAGCCTTATCTCATATATGGTGCTAAATAGCTCGTACGCATATGGCACGCTCGGCAACAACAAACATACCGCTAAAAATGCTCCTTCCAAAACGAGAAGTTAACATCCGGCGTCGTAACCTCCTTACACGCCTTCTTGATTCCCCTGGCCGCCTGACTCGGTCCGCAAAAGTACACCCCGACATTCGTCCTCATCGTGCCCTCCAACCCACTAATATACGTGCGATCGAGGATACCCTCACGCATCCCCGTCAACAGGCGGTGAAAGTCCGGTCGCCCAAAGTTGGTGCGCGTCTTCAGCTCAGTGAGCGGATCGACGTCAGAGCCAACGCTGTTCAGTACGATGTTCTGTGCGGTATCCGCGTCGAGGCGTTGCGTCAGGTAGGTGTGAATGCGCAGGAACTCGGTGCCGGAGGAGCCTGGGATGCTAGCAGCCTCAAAGGACTGCGCCTCGAGCGAGGAAAGCAGCGTCTGGAACCACTCGAAGCTGGTGGTGTCCTTGCAGACCCAGATGAACTCAACGCGGCGCAGGCGCTTGGGCGGGTTGGGGCTGTTGCGGAGATGCCAGATGTTCTTGAGGATGGCGGCCCAGGGGGTGACGCCGATTCCGGTGCCGATCAGGACGGCGATTTCGTTGTCGAAGACGTCTTCGGCGGGGGCACCGTAGGGCCCGTCGATGCGGAGAGTTGGCATTTGTTGCCCATTTTGGAGAGCGACTTCGTACATTCCGTTAGGGTCGACGCCGTCGTATAGTTTGGCTTGTGCGGGACCGGCTCCGAGGGCGTCTCCGAGGGCGCGGGTGAAGTCACCGACTTGACGCACGTGAACAGAGATGTACGGATCGAATGGGCAAGAGGTGATGGTAAATGGATGCCATTGCTGGCGCGACACTGAAGGGACTTGAAGGAAGAGCCATTGGCCCGCCTTGTACTTCATCGATGGCTTCTTGAATTGGATCTCCATGGCATCTGATGAGGTGTTAGTAGGCACATGACACGCAAAATTCGCATAAGCTTACCGTATGGATGGCGAACGACACGAATGATCTCCGTCTCTCTTCTCGCACGAATTTCGCGATAGACGCGCTCCGCGAAGTAGAGACCTCCTCCCCAAAGCTCCCATCTCCAGCCTTGGTATCCGATGCAGTGGTCCCAAAAGTCTTTCCCAGCAAATGGGGAGAAAGGATCAGCGGTGTCTCGCACAAAGCATCCAGTCGCATGAGTATACAATGCGAGCATGAACGGGACGAACAGATGGTGCGTATACCAAAAGGTCTCAAATGACTGTTGGCGAATCTTCGCATGTGCGGTTGTGTACATGAGAAGCATGCAAAGGAGCATGATATGTCCCGTTATGCCGCCAACTTGAGCGTAATGGATCTCGACTGCCGTCCCGGGGCGAATCTGCGTCTTTTCGACATTGTAGAAGTTCACGTAATGGGCGGTGACGTGGAGGATCGTGTAGAACAGCAAAGAGTATGCGACCTGGCGATGAAACCACTGAGACTCGTCAAGAGGAAGGAAGCGGACCTTTGGTCTGATCCATCGCAACAAATTCCTGCACATCGGCAGGAGGATCATAGCCCCATCGACCGACAGGACTAGGCCTGCGCCTCGTGATATCCATACCGAGAACGTTAATGTGTTCAGCCCGGCTAATTTAATGTCGGTTGCTTGTTTGTACCTGTGAAATGTCAGATGCCACTCAACTCCAACACCATAGGGGAGCCACTCACCATCCCAATGCAAATAAGCCCATGTGGCCTCCATGGAACAAGACGTTAAAGACCAACTTCGTACCCCACATCTGATGCCTCACGGCTTGCCAAAACCCCATAATTACTACGTTCTATGCCTTCCTCTTGTCGTTTCGTATTAATGTCGTCCAGCGACTGCTCCCCCAGTATGTTCAGGGTATCCAAAAAAAAAACGTATAGTTGAGAATCAGAATCGACCCGAGAGAGCGATTATCAGGCACTCCTGACCGATTAAGAAATAAGACCACTAGGGCCGACGAAGTAAAGAACAAAGAATGTAAACACTGGCCCACGAAACCCAAAATATCGCCGGTATAACCAAGATTTAAGAATGATGCGGCCAAGAGGGAGGACGTCTGATAATAAAGGTTCCTGTCACAAAGTTTCGAGACACCGGCCAGTTGGTTACGGGGCTAAATCAGAGCCAATGCTAGCTTGAGACACGGAATATGGTATTGTCTACGGCGATGGAGGGGTCCGTCCATGGGGTTCCTCGGAAACCCTCTTTGCTGCTTTCCTGACAGGCTTGTCCCTTCTTGCGACCCTGGCGCAACGTCGTTACTGGCCGTGTACTCGGATTTTTCTAAGCCAAGGTTTCGTGCTGTAGCATTCGCAAGAGATCAATCCAAAAATTCTGTATGTGGGTATAGATCGTAGTTCATCAAGGTCGTGAAGAGGTATGTGCGCCGGATGCTGCGACGTCAAGTGTATGAGAAGTTCGGTCTGGCAGCGTGCCGAGTGTTTGGGGTTGCAGCGGGAGCTAGGGTCTCGAAGATGCTGTCAATGCGCACCGAAAGGGAAGGCGATTCTTGTTCGAGTAATGGCAACTGAAAGATGCGGAATTGGTATCGTCGAGAAGAGGAAAGAAATCATCAATGGGGTCATGTCAAGAGAAGAAGAGTAGAGGAGGTTCAAGAGTACTATTTGGGGAATCAATCGTCAAGTGGGAGGAGGTCTGATGTGCATGTGTGCATGTGTGCATGCATGGGTTGGTCCGCCTGTGGCTTGGGTCGGGCGCTTCGCGGTCCAGTTGAATTGGCAGGACCGCAGCATCACCAACAACCCACGGCCGCTAGGGTAACAACGAGACAAGCCAAGGGGCAATAGTCAACCCCCACTACCTGAAGACTGCACTGAATGGAGCAAAGAGAATTGCTGGTGTTATTTTGGTTCTTTGATTATTTATTTATTTGGTTATTTTGGGAATTGTTGGTTTGCCCATTGGGGTTTGTTGGACCAAATAGTTTATTGTGATTCCCAACGAGGTTGTGGCTTCGACCACTGCTTGCTTCTCCACGTGTGAAGCCCCTGGAAGCCGAAGCTTGACTCCTGATGTCGGAAGTCCGGCGACTGAGATATTTGAGATCCCCTTGCCGCCTGGCGCAAACTCTATTCGTTTCGTCGCATAAACATCGTTTTGCTCTTTCCGCTCCGAATGCCATGAAACACTGCCGTGAGACGCATGCTCCCTACTGACCCGCTTGAACCGACAGTAGTGTCTGCCCTGCACGATGACGGGTTTCACGAAATAGATCGCTTAAGTGGTAGGGTGAAGGCAGTTGAAAGGCTCTTGGAGGTTCTTGAAGGCTCGCTTGGGAACCGGCATCAATCTCATGATATAAATATTGTCACTCTCCTTATTCAGCGCTGTGGTCCGTCGATGGCCGGGCCGCTCCGTGTTGGTTATTTCCTGTATCTGGATAGGCGATAACAGCCCAGTGGCAACAACGCAGTGGCTAAATTCGGCACTCTTGAGGCCCAACTTTCAAGAACAGAATGTATTAATATAATAAAGCATTGAAGTTTTTGCGAGTGGCTAGGAGATGGTACGAAAGGCCAGTCTCCCGCCTTTATATTTCACGGTCCGCTATCTGCAATGTGTATTGTTTGTAAAATATCTACTGGAGACGATCATACATACTACGATCCCCGATCTTCGTGTCATATAATTTTATTGGAAGAAAATGAACGCTACATTATATTATATCTTTTAAGTAACAGTGTAGCGTTAAGGCTGCAATTCCAGTATGTTTTACAATTTGTTTATGCCAATTATCAAATCATAAGCAATAACAATTTATGGATAGTATGCTCTGACCGGGTGCTCATGCTGCTCTGCACTCGTCCCATCAGCATCTGCATATGTCCATGGCGCGCTGTGCATGCAACAAGTTTACCAAGAAGACAGAGATAATATACCATTGGCTCTTCGCTTTGTAACCTTCCATTTCAGAACAATAATAACGAGATCAGAGGCCACTACTGTAGGCTGTCATTCCATTTCCCCGTGTTTCCCCACAATATGCAACATCATACTGTGGTTAGTAGCGGACAACGGTCTTTAAGTAGAGGTATAAAGTGCCTGTGGGATTAAAATACTAAGACTGAGAGGCGGTAGACAAGTCGACTTCACATTAGAACGTAAATTTGCTTGTTGGAAGTGCGAATGGAAATGGGATAGCCGAGGTCTTCACATTGTGGACAAGGAGGGGAGTGCTCTTATATGTTCTTAAGATTATGAATTAAGGAAGTATAGAAAGTACCATTGCAGCTAGATCATCTTAGGGAATTTTAACCGTAGCAGGTAGTAATTGCTTCATAGAGAACATTATTGCGCAGAGTAGGTATAAGTTATATGAAGTGAGAGTATTTCCAGCAAAGGCATCAGATCAACTTTGACTTGTACTAAATCCCCACCTATTTTGCCCCATGGAGACGTAATAATGCGGCAATATCTGAGTATCCAAACGAGACAGCCGTCTGTAGCGCGGTGCCATAATGGCCGCCTACCCTATTCACATCAGCTCCTGACTGAAGAAGGAGCTGCACTGTCTGCTTGTCCCCATTGAAAGCTGCCGCCTGTAGTGCGCTGCCATAATGGCCGCCTACCCTATTCACATCAGCTCCCGACTGAAGAAGGAGCTGCACTACCTGCGTGTCCCCAGTGGAAACTGCTGCCTGTAGTGCGTTGCCATAATGGCCGCCTACCCTATTCACATCAGCTCCCGACTGAAGAAAGAGCTGCACTCCCTGCGTGTCCCCAGTGGAAGCTGCCGCGTGTAGTGCGTTGCCATAACGGCCGCCTACGCTATTCACATTAGCTCCCCACTGAAGAAGGAGCTGCACTACCAGCTCGTTCCCCGAGAAAATAGCCGCCTGTAGTGCGTTGCCAAAATGGCCGCCTACGCTATTTGCATCAGCTCCTGACTGAAGAAGAAGCTGCACTATCTGCCTGCGCCCAGTGTAAGCTGCCGCCTGTAGTGGGTTTCCGTAATACCCGCACTTGAAGTTTACATTAGCTCCTGACTGGAGAAGAAGCTGAAGTATCTGCACGTTCTCAGCCATAACAGCCGTCTCTAGTGCGCTGCGACGCTCTATGTTCATGTTATCGTCTAGCTTAAGAAGCTTATTCATGGCGGCCATATCTCCCTGTGCTGCGGTATGGCTGAGTGGAGTCCGAGAGCTCGCGTCTAGAATATCGTTGCTGGCACCATTTCCAAGTAGTACCTGTGCAACGTCTGGGTAACTTCTAGATAAAGCTGAAATGAAAGCGGTTGGTTCATATTTGCTTGGAGGAAACTCGATGTCTGCACCTGCGGCAATGAGATGTTGGGCAATTGTTAGGTGTCCATTCTTTGCGGCTAGTTGAAGAGGACTACCACGTTTGCCTGCTGCATTAATATTGCCCTTGTTCTGTATGAAGATTAAGAGGAGATTAGGCAGATTTTGGTCCGAAATTATGTGGATAAGTCTTTCGTTAGAGAAATAAGAAGACCCAGCGATAGTCCGGTGATGACGGATTAGGATATTATTCAACATTATCCAATTCTGCAAGAGTGTCCTATCAGAGGGGTAGAAATTCATGAGAAACTCTCTTTGGTCAATACCACAGCCCTGGGCGGCTTCGGCGTGAACGAAGACGTACTGATCAGCATACTGTGCAAATGGAAATTGGTGCCAGATATCCTTGATTATTTTCCAGCATTCCGTGTCTAGCCCGTGATAATAAAATGGTTGGGTCTGTCTTACCAGCTCAGTATTCTCATAGTTCTCCTTAAACACGCCTAGTACCATGTACTGATAGCAGCAATGTTTTAGCCGTTCCTCGCTGAGCCCCCTCACATTGGTCGCAAGGTTTGGTTCGAGCTTGGTGAAGCCATCATGAAGAAGAAAAAAGTCGCGTACAGACTCGTGGATAAATTGGACAGTTCTATCTATCTTAGACACTTCCATAAGTCCCCTTGAGATATGAAGGATAAAGTTTTCGATACCCTCGTCGTTAATCTCGTCAGTGTCCCATTTTCCTATTGCTGTTGGCTCTGTTCCTGCTAGAACGGCAAAGTAGAGTTCCTCTAGGTCAAGTGACCTGTTGGAGAAAACGAGCCATTGAAAGCACAGAATCGATTTCTCCTTTGAGTTGGGGTCTGCCTTTAGGATGCTGGTAAATAGGTCGTTGAGCTCCTCGGGGACACTATCTAGTAATCGTTGTAATTGATCCGGCCTGCCTTCGCCACGGCGGAATGCTGTGTTTAACAGTTCTACTACCAGGACAACCCATATAAACACGCCCGATGATCTGCTGCGCAATTCATTCTTGATACGAGCTATGTGTGGGCTGTGGGGCGCTCTAAATGCGTTATCGATGTATGCCATAATGTCTTGATCGTGACCATCTTGCTTCTCGAGGGTTAACTGGATACCCCGCTGAATGGGGATATTTGGATAGTGACGAGTTGATAGGCATATGTGCAAAGATGATCCAGATGACACTGCAGTTTGCCCGATGCTTTCGAGAAATTTGACCAATTTAAGCACCTCATCATCTTTGCATTCGTCAAGTGCGTCGATAAACCACATAACTGGATATTCTTGAGGTCTCTTCATAATTGTAGTTAGAATCGCCTGAAGCTCCCCAATATTCCACTCATAGACCTCGCCATGCTTTATCTTCGAGGAAAAGAGGTGCGAAAATTCATCTAAGACAGTCGGGATCTTAGAGACTATTTGGAGCAAGACTGAGCGGTACATTCCTAATATTGTCTTTTCAAGTTCAGTGCCTCGGGCGTTGAAAAAGAAGGTGATAATTATAGATGGTATCGCTCTATTACTAGCGGCTTCAACAACGTGCTTCATAATAGTCGACTTCCCAGATCCCGGCTTCCCTTTAATCCAGATAAAACCATGATGTTCAGAGACTAGATCACTGTCAAGCCACTGGTGGTATTCAGGTGTCGAAAACAGCCAATCGCAAGTTGCAGTAGCTGCTGTCTCGACATCAAAAAACCGTGTCTCCATCCGGTTAAACTTTAAAGAGTCTTTGATAGCGATTTTATCTTTTTCAGTTAACTGTTTTAGCTTCAGCTGCCCTCTGATACCATGAGGGATTGGGCTCACAGCGGTTAGTGCCATACGATTTAGCTTGGCAAGAACTTCGTCGTAGTCACTATCGTTCGGAGAGAATTTAACCAACGTTGAATGGTCTCTTTTCATCCCCATGCAATTGTAGGCTTCATTCTCCCACGGGCGGGTATGTCTTGCGGATGAGCTATCAACTAAGACGCAAAGCGGTCCCTCCATCTTCCATACACCGTTTTTCGCCTTGTAAATGTCAATAGGTGAAAGTAAGAACAGCGTATTAAGCTTACTAATTTTGCCGTTCGAGACTCCTCAGTTTCGTAGTAGCAGAATATTTCCGAATCTTTACTATCAAATGCCTTTGGGAAATCACGAAGTTGATTTCGAAGTAGCTGTGACTCTTTTCCCAGTGTGTGTAGTAGAGCTTGGTTCGGCTGGCCGACAACCATTGGGACAAGAGAGGCTACATCCATTCCCTGGCTTGGGACGCCAAAAAATAGAGCACCATATATAGATTCGAGAAGATCCTGGTGTTTCTCATCCTTCTTCATTTGTATTATTGCCTCTTTCACGATCAGGCCTCCAAGGCTATGAGCTATAAAAACCAAGGGTACTGTCCTCGATTTGGCGTCGATGGAGCCTAGTGTCCTCTGAGCAGCAATGCTTGCTCTCAACGAGCTCGCTAGTGATTCAAGGTCTTGAAAAGAAGTACTACCATGAAGTTGAGTGTCGTATCCGTATATCATGATTTGGGAACCTGGAAGATCACGAGGTAGTGAGTCGCACAGCCACATATGCTGCCCATCTCGTGCTTTGAATGACCCAAATGCATTGCCCCCAAGTCCTGAGATTGCAATAATGCTACGCCTCGTTAGCTAATTGCTGTATGCATCTGAATGTGGGTTATTTATACTCTATCCTATGTTCGTCAACTTTACTGAAAGATCTAAGTACTGTGATGCCTTTGAAATGTGAATCAACCGTAATGATCTGCTCCTGAGGAATGATATCGTCATCATCATCAGCGCTACTATTACTTTCAGTAAATATGGGAAAATGCCATTCCCTATCTGCCCTTGGAGGGAGGAGTATCGGCCGATTGGTAAAAGACACCGTAGCCACCTTGGTCTTCCGATTCGGACTGATGGCGATCGACCTGAGCTTGACGGAGGTCTCGGCCTTGTCAAGTTGCAAGGCCGTTTGAAGCAGGGCCTTGACCTGCTTCTGCTTGTAGTCTATGGGAATTCCCGTAACCCGATATGCGATATTGGCTGCATTTTTGTTTGAGGCTACCAACTGCGAATCTGAAGTCTCCATGACGTACGAGTAGATGAGAGATATGGCATAGGGCAAATACACATATCTTCGAGGTGAGCCATATTAAAGAGGGGTCACCGATGAGGCTGGGAGACCAAGAGCCCATATAACCCCTGCAATATTAAGTCCTGCATGAGAGACAACTGAGCTTCTCTCCTCTCCAGTTCACGTGAGGTATATTCCAGAAAGGATGCTAACGACTTCATTATATCACAGAATACACCCCCGATGTGAGGGCTTGCCGCATAATTACAAAGAGTTGACAGTGGGATCAAACGGGCATCCAATAGAGCCGCTGTGAGAGGGAGTTGTGTTCTTAAAACCACTAAATCACAGAATAAATAGATAGCCTCTCATGTGACTTTGCCTTGTCGTGAGATGCTTGACTTTGGTGCCTAGCACATATTAACTCTGGACGTGGCAACGGCGATGAGAATTAAGGAGATGGCATGACAGGCCATGGGTGCGGCTGTGCCTATCCCAAAGTCTGCAAAGTGTGGCGGAGCCTTGCTTACATACGCACCATTGCGTACCTTCCTCCGTCGACCAAACCACCAAACCGCGCACGGAAATAACCGATAAGCAACTCAAAGACCATGACGACTGAACCCCCCCATACATCGAAAAATATTATTCATTCTTGACTCGACTCGCTTTGATCGCACTTTTCGTCTTGCTTGTATATTGTTACCCTTTCGGATTATTCCCATTCACTCTTTCGATACCCTCATTTAATCTTCTGGCTTTGCAACTTCACGGAACTTCGCGACAGACTTGAGGCCTCCCAGGCTACACTATGGTGAGAATCGCCCCCTCACTCCGATCCGGCCTCGATGCGGGCATTTCTTTCTGACACGTCTGTTTTGTTAGGGAATAAGTAGGCGACCAAAGGATAAATCCGCAGGCAATGCGCCGTCGGGCGGCCGTGGGGCAGGGGGAGGAGGGAAGCCCAATATCAAGAAGGCGGCATTCGATACGACCAAGAAGAAGGAGGTCGGAGTCTCGGACTTGACACTGCTGAGCAAGGTGTCGAACGAAGCTATCAATGAGAATTTGAAGAAGCGCTTTGAGAATGGAGAGATTTACGTTCGTTTGGGCATCCTCCCTGAGCAGACATTCGTATTCTGACCGACTCATCCAACAGACTTACATCGGCCATGTGCTGGTATCAGTCAATCCCTTTCGAGACTGTGAGTGCTACACCAAAAACCATTTACACGTGGTACTGACAACCTTCCGAAGTGGGTATTTATACAGATGCTGTGTTGGACAGCTATAAGGGGAAGAATCGATTGGAGGTAGGCCAGATCTCCGAATTTTGAAATGCGCCGCTGACCGCCACAGATGCCACCTCACGTATATGCAGTTGCCGAATCCTCATATTATAACATGAACGCCTACAAAGATAATCAATGTGTCATTATTTCCGGAGAGTCTGGTGCGGGAAAGACCGAGGCGGCAAAGCGCATTATGCAGTATATCGCCAACGTGTCAGGAGGCAAAGATTCGTCGATCCAGGAGATTAAGGATATGGTTCTGGCAACGAATCCTCTGCTGGAATCGTTTGGAAATGCAAAGACGTTACGAAACAACAACTCGTCGAGATTCGGAAAGTACCTCCAGCTCCAGTTCAACTCCGCCGGCGAGCCCGTCGGAGCAGACATTACCAATTACCTTTTGGAGAAATCTAGGGTAGTTGGGCAAATCATAAACGAGCGCAACTTTCACATCTTTTACCAATTCACAAAGGGAGCATCACAAAAGTATCGCGAGACGTTCGGAGTACAGAAGCCGGAGACATACGTCTATACCAGCAAGTCGAAATGTTTTGATGTTGATGGAATCGATGACCTGGCAGAATTCCAAGATACGCTGAATGCGATGAAGATTATCGGGCTGTCTCAGACAGAGCAGGATGAGATCTTCCGCATCCTAGCAGCGATCTTATGGACGGGCAATATCCACTTTGTAGAGGACAAGGATGGATATGCTGCTGTTGCGGACCAATCTGTAGTAGATTTCTTGGCTTATCTGTTGGAAGTCGACTCAGCGCATGTTGTGTCCGCCATCACGATCCGCATTTTGACGCCAAGAAATGGCGAGGTTATTGAGTCTCCGGCCAATCCCACACAAGCAGCAGCTACCAGAGACGGACTAGCGAAAGCACTCTACAACAATCTGTTTGACTGGATTGTCGAGCGTGTCAACGTGTCGTTGAAAGCTCGAGGTGCAACCTCCAACTCGATTGGCATTCTGGATATCTACGGCTTTGAGATTTTTGAAAAGAACAGTTTTGAGCAGTTGTGCATCAACTATGTCAACGAGAAGCTGCAGCAGATCTTTATTCAGCTTACCCTGAAGACCGAACAAGAAGAGTATGCTCGCGAGCAGATTAAGTGGACGCCTATTCAATATTTCGACAACAAGATTGTCTGCGACTTGATTGAGGGTACGAGGCCACCAGGAATCTTCTCCGCCATGAAGGATGCGACGAGAACTGCACATGCGGATCCTGCAGCTTCGGATAGGACGTTCATGCAGAGCATTAACGGAATGTCGAACCCTCATCTCACCCCCCGTCAGGGCAACTTCATCGTCAAGCACTATGCTGGTGACGTGAGCTACACAGTGGAAGGTATTACCGATAAGAACAAGGACCAGCTCCTCAAGGGCTTACTGAACCTATTCGCACAAAGCCAGAACGAGTTTGTGCATGCATTGTTCCCCAACGAGGTCAACCAGGATGACAGGCGCCAGCCACCAGCGGCTGGAGACAAGATCAAGACGTCAGCCAACGAACTTGTCGCCACGCTCATGAAGGCTACCCCGTCTTACATCCGTACAATTAAGCCCAACGAAAATAAGTCGTTCTCTGAGTATAACGTGCCAAACGTCATGCATCAGATTAAGTACCTCGGTCTGCAGGAAAACGTCCGTATCAGACGTGCTGGGTTCGCCTATCGTCAAACCTACGACAAGTTCGTCGAGCGCTTCTACCTCCTCTCGCCACAGTGTTCGTATGCGGGTGAGTATACGTGGACTGGTGACTCAAAATCCGGCGCCAAGCAAATCTTGAAGGACACCAGCATCCCCGCCGAAGAGTATCAATTTGGTGTAACAAAAGCGTTCATTAAGGCGCCAGAGACACTCTTCGCGTTAGAGCACATGCGAGACCGATACTGGCATAACATGGCCATCCGCATTCAGAGAGTGTGGCGAGCATACCTGCGCATCCGGGCCGAAGCTGCAACTCGCATCCAGAGGGTGTGGCGCAAGAAGCGCGTCGGTGCAGAGTTCCTCGAGCTGCGCGAGAGGGGCCACAAGCTTCTGCAAGGCCGCAAGGAGAGGCGTCGCATGAGTCTGCTCGGCTCGAGACGCTTCATGGGCGATTATTTGGGCTGCAACGCTGCTAGCGGGCCTGGCGCACGCATCCGCAACGCGCTTAACATCCCTACCAACGAAGTTGTCCTCTTCTCATGTCGTGGCGAGGTCCTCGAGTCTAAGTTCGGCCGCTCCAGTAAGCCTAGCCCGCGCATCTTCATTCTGACCAAGAGCCGGTTCTACGTCGTCTCGCAGACCGTGGTCAACAAGCAAGTCCAGATCTCCGCTGAGCGCGCCATTCCCCTGGGCTCTATTAAATTCATCGGGCTATCGACGAGCCGCGACGACTGGTTCTCGCTCGGCATCGGGTCTCCACAAGAAGCCGACCCCTTACTCAGCTGCGTCTTTAAAACTGAGTTTTTCACGCATCTCACGCGCGCCTCACCAGGCAGCGGCTCCGCCCTCCTCCAGATCTCTGACCACATCGCATACGCCAAGAAGCCCGGCAAGATGACTGACATCAAGGTCTTACGCGACTCCCAGCAGCGCGAGGACTTCTACAAGAGCGGCGCAATCCACACTCAGGCCGGCGAGCCTCCAAACTCCGTCTCTCGCCCCCTCCCCAAGGGAAAGCCGATCCCCGCCAAGCCCTTCACCAAGGGCCGCCTCATCCGCCCAGGTGGTCCAGACGGCCGACCGTCCAAATTCGCAAACGTAGCTGCGCGCAGCACAAAGCCTGTAGCACATCCTGTAGCACGGCAGCCTATCGCGCAGAACCCCATCGCGCAAGCCCCTGTCGCTGCGCATAACCCGCTGGCACAGCAGCTCGCGTCACGCACGCGCGCGGTTCCGCAGCAGCCGCAGGAAATCTCGATGTCGCAGTATGGTGCTGGTGCTAATGCGGCCGCGGCGCCCGCGCCAGCTGCACGTGCTGTGCCACCGCCGCCACCGCCACCTCCCCCGGCTGCGAAGCCTGCGGGGCCAATTTTCCGAGCGATGTATGACTTTGACGGGCAGAGCGCGAATGAGTTGAGCTTTAATAAGGACGACGTGGTAGATATTGTGCAGAAGGAGAATAATGGTATGTCTAATTTTGGCGTTACCCCCTTTCGTACATACACTAACATGCTCCAGGCTGGTGGCTAGCGAAACTGAACGGCCGTGAAGGCTGGGCGCCCTCTGCCTACCTCAAGGAAGAAACACCTCCCCCACCACCACCACCCTCGGCCCGTCCCTCAGCCGCAAACGGGAAACCCAAGCCGCCCGCTCCTCCAGCCAAGCGTCCAGCCGCCGGAGGACGCAAGGCCGCGGCGCTACCCGGGCAGAGAGACTCGGGAGGAATGGCAAGTGGGAATGAGGGAGGGGGGAGTGGGAGGAGCACGCCGAGTTTGGCCGGGGGATTAGCGGAGGCGTTGAGGGCGAGGCAGAGTGCTATGAATGCGGGTCAGGGGGGGAGGGATGACGATGATTGGTAAGAGGATGCAGATAGAAGTGCGGTCGATGGGGGGAGGGGTTCAAGGAGGGGATGATTTAGACATGTGAAGGAACGAAGATAGAATGAATGGATGGATGGACTTTGAACGCCGCATTAATGTTGTTAGTGAATCATTTGTGATTACGGTCATTGCGTGATCGGCGGCGATAAAGTCACAGAGCGGCGGCGAGAAGAGGCGGCGGCGAGAAGAGACGGGGGGATTACTAGTTGTTGATTACTGATTTGTTGATTACTAATTTGTTAGTTGTTGCTGATTAGAGATGCCACCACCTCCCACAGGGTTATAATCAACGCCAAGAGTAGCTGTCATCGCACTTGATCCTTAAAATTTGTTCCCGAATCTTCTCTGGTAATTGCATTGCCTAGCTCGGCCGATAATCGAGTGAGATTTCTAACGCGGGAAGGGCTCTACTAGAGAAGAGGTTCTTGCGGTATTTTTGAAAACAGGGAGAGGTTGACCATTTTAGCAGCTTTCAACAGCTTCGGTAATTTTAGAGCGGCCAGTACCAATGATCAAATAATTCCTTGCACCTGAAATGTTGCTGAAGTTCTCGGAGACCTTATGCGTGCTGTATTTTTGTATAATCTGAGAATTTACCCTCGTGGAACACCATGTGTAGGCGATTTGTTATACTGTAAATGGCTGATAGTAAGTTAGGTCGAAGTACTCGCCCTGTGTGCTATAATAATATTTTGCTGCGCCTCGGTACCACCTCAGGACGGGTTTACTGATCAATATTGGGATGACTTCCGCGCGTGGTTATACGTCAGCTATCGATACTGATAATCACTAATCATGTGGTAGGTGAAAGAAAGATATATGTGAATCGAGAGTATAGGCGAATCTATTTACAGGTCTCATTTTAGTTAAATAGAGTTGACATCCGCTTCTTGTCGAGTCTCTTTTTAGTACGAGAAAGTTAACAGGATCTATCAATCACACACATCACACACATCAGACCTACGAGAACTTTATCAAATATGTCAGGAGCAAGGAACTATTTGATCATTGGAACTAGCCGCGGTATTGGGCTTGGGTTGGTGCAGCAAATAGTGAGTGTCTCCCCTCTCCCTCATACTCTCTGACATCTCACAGAGTAAAGACATACCCCTAACCTGCTAAACCCAGTTGACCCGTTACCCATCCGCAACCGTGTATGCTACCGCAAGAGATGTTGCAAAAGCTGCCGATTTGCAAAGCCTCGCAGCTATAAACAAAGGTCGACTGCACCTCATTACTGCCGATGCTACGGATCCAGAGTCCATCAAGGCCCTGGCTGCAGAGATTACGAAGCAGACTGATTCCATTGACCATGTCATTTACAATGCTGGAATTTTGAAAGGTGCCGGCCAAAATGTTCTTGGCGTCGGAATAGAACCACTGAAGGAGAACTTGGAGACCAACGTTTATGGGGCTTATTACGCAGCCGTCGAGTTTACTCCTTTCCTGCGTAATTCCAAGTTCAAAAGGAAGTCGCTGGTCTTGGTGTCTAGCAACTATGGCTCGATGGCGCAGGCTGATGTGCTGTTTCAGCAAAAGTCAGCGGCGTTTGGGACGGACTTTGAACCCACGGCCATGTACAATATATCGAAGGTAGGATTAAATCAATTCCTTGGGCCTATATATAGGAATGTGCTAACCTGATGCCTTAGACCACGCTCAACCGACTAGGGAAAGAGCTTGACCAATTGCTTCGACCTCAAGGGATTCCAGTTTTGTTGATACATCCAGGGTTGGTTAAGACTGATATGAACCCTTTTGGATACATTGGAGTTGAAGAAAGTGTGAACGGAATGTAAGTATTAACATTATTTGTTCCGATAATTTGAGAACTGAAGGTCTAATGTTTTAATATAGCGTCGATGTTATAGGTAAAGACTCTGTTGCTGAGAAGTTGCTTTATGTTGGTTACGATGGTGAGAGTTTACCTTGGTAGGGCGCACGGAGCGGTTGGGCAATAATGTCTCTTACCTGTTCTATCTGTCATCTACTTTAGATCTTGTCTCTGCGAGTTAGTCTTAGAGGTCTTTAATCTAGTTACACAATTCAGCAACATCATTCTTCATTGTATCGACTACTGACTGGGACTATCTAATATTAATTCTAGACATTCTGCATCAAGTAACTCAGGGTCTGACTTTAGCTAAAAGCTTCTCAGCAACTCTCGCACTCGACACTGCTACTTGTAGTTTACCTTTCGATCTTGTTATTCCTACTATGCAATGTTATCATACCAGTTTCGGCGACACTACATCTAATTCGGCCTATCGAAGGCCGGCATTGGGTAATTCTGGCATAACCTTGGCCCGGAGCAACTCGACAGTATCCATCTCAGACTGTGTCCTCTTCAACTAATCGGCGAGTTTATCAGCATTGGACTGCGCAGCATTCGCTTCTGATTGTGCCTATTGAGGGTTAACTATAGATGTTCTACATCGGGTAATTCGGGACTGACTTTGGGTTGGGGCTTTTAGTCCGCGTCACAGGTACTTGGACAGTTTCAGGGATAGCCCTTCGTCACTTATAAATGTTTAAACCTCGCCTCCAGCGCTGACTGGCAGATTGAAAATATTACGAAGAGCCTCTTTCTCGAGCTGCCGCATCAGCGTGAGCCGCTCCTCTTCCAGGTTGAGGCGGAGACGGAGAACTTCCTGTTGCAGTGCTTGGCAAAGTATGAGAGAGAACCGCAGTATGTCAGTACGCGCTCCGGGGAGGTCGTGCTGGTGAAGGCTTGGGACCCGGACAGTTACCCTGAGGACAGCTACCCGGAGAACGCATGGAGGAAGTCGTCGGGTCCGCCTCAAGCATCCGGATCGTCCTCCATTGGCGCAGCTCCGGCGGAGGCACTCACATCCTGGAGCAGAAGCACAAAACGCCCATATCCCGTCCCGTCCATTTGAATGGCTCGGACACCCAACCCCTGAGAACGTCCGTCGCTCTATCCTCGGGAGGGCTCAAGAATCAATGTCGATTCCCAAGGTGTGGGTCCGGAGAAGGCGTACGTTCTCGCACGCTGACAGAAGAAAAACACTTACCTAGTCCTCTATTCGTACCTCGCAAGACGCAACAGGAGATGTCTTTTGCCATTAACTCGTGCGCCCAAGAGCGCCACTGAGAGAAGCAGGCGCGTGGGAAAAACAGAAATGATGGTCTCGGTAAGAATGCCTTGGAAGGAATGACCCCGGAAAGAATGGCCTCGGGAATTGTTTTTACCAAATGGAAATGGAAATAGAAAAACATCTTTTTCAAATAACAATAACAATAACAATAACAATCGCGATTCACTCCCCGCGAAATGTCTCACCTTCCATACACACACGTCTCATATCTCCAAAACACACACAATCACTCCCATTTTCACTTTTGCCCCGTCAGTTCCCGCTAACAAGTATCCCGAGGCTTCACTACAGCACAGCACAGAGTATATCAACGCATCTCTAATAAAAGCATCTCAAACGCATCTAATCACCTCTCCCACAGCGACATCGGTCCCTCCCCAAGCGTGTGTGTGGGTCTAACCTTCCGTACCTCCCCCCACTCCCACGCACGCACCCCGCTAACAGCTGCAGGATCTGATAATTTTTCTTATCAGATGGCGTGAATACCCGACCTGATCCGCCCAATAAGCCTCCACACAGGCCAATGAGACAACATCCCCCTCCACGAACAGCCAGTTCTCTAGCTGTCAACCGGAAGCACGATCCTGGTTTTTCTCGTGCGCGGTCTAATTTCCGGAGAGGCTAGCGGGCACAGCTATGTACGGTGGTGTAGGTAAGTACGATATGAATGCGATCGATGCTGCTTTAAGATCGTCAGGGCGCCGCCCATGGAGAGCGCAGACAGGCACATGTCATGGCACTCCCTCCCCTGGCTCCGCTGACCGGGACAGCCAAGACGGACGACGGCTAGATGGCGTGCAGCTAATACAATCTAATCAGATGCGAGCGACCCATCGCCACGCCGCTGATCCAATCTAATCTGATCTTTCGCGACGTGCCCCCCTTTTCGCAGCTGGAAAAAGGCGCTCAGTCTGGCCTGGATGGGGGGGGGGCTAGTGAGTATAGCTACGGGGAGTGAGAGGGAATAATCGGCTTTGGAGAGTGCGAGGTGCTCAATTGGTGGGTGGAGAATGGGTGTTGTGCCGTGGTGCCGCTGGCCCTTTGAAATCCGATGGACGTACTTTTGTCTGGGAATGAAAAATCGAGGGATTTAGTTGTGTGCTTTTCTTTTCAACTAGAGATAGAATTTTCCGTTGTCAGTTTATCATTTGTCGAATTCTTCATTCCCCTTTCCCTGCAACTGCGCACATCATGGCTTCTTCTTCCAACACCACCACCCCCATCCGCCGCCTCCAACAAACCACCCACCACCTCACCTCCACCACCACACCCACAACCCTCTCCCTCGTCCACGGCGGCACCACACCCGCCCTCGTCGACCTAACCCTCGGCGAGCTGCTAGACGAACAATGCACCCTCCGCGGCGACAAAACATGTCTCGTCGTCCCCTGGACCGGTGCGCGCTGGTCATACACGCAACTGCAGCAGAAGAGCAGGAGTCTAGCAAAGGCGATGCTGGCGCTTGGTGTGCGTGGCGGGGACCGCGTGGGGATTCTTGCGGGCAATTGCGAGGAGTATGTTAGTGTGTTTTTCGCGGCGGGGTATGTGGGATGTGTGCTTGTGGTGCTGAATAGTACGTATACGGCTATGGAGGCGCAGTATGCGTTGGATCATTCTGGTGAGTTTGGCGGGATCGAGGAGAGATGATGAGGGGGGTATGGGGTTAATTGGGGGATTTTAGGTTGTAAACTCCTATTCGCGCAGGAGGCATACGGGAATTATAATAACACCCAGCTCCTCGCGGAGATCACATCGAATCTATCGAATCGAAATAACCTCGGCAGTCTCAAGAGCCTGGTCATGATAAAGAGTCCCCAGAACGGCTTCCCGACGTACGACGAGCTGATTGACGCTGGTGCTCTGATCCCAAATGAAGTCCTCAAGGCAGCTAGCATCATGGTCTCACCGCACGATATCTGTAACCTCCAATACACCAGCGGGTCGACTGGGCAGCCCAAAGCTGCAATGCTGACGCATTAGTGAGTCGATCTCACTCCTCCTCTTTCAAAGTTACAGCTAACCCCCCCAGCAACATGATCAACAACGCCCACTCCATCGGCCACCGCATGTCCTTCACCCCCTCGGACATCCTCTGCTCCCCCCC
>JPJV01002397.1:0-12628 GCA_000750745.1 Pseudogymnoascus sp. VKM F-4281 (FW-2241)
AGGGGGAAGGGGGGAAGGGGGGATGTCGGTCAGAATCACCTATTCGCCACTTCGAGAGACTTTCAACACTGCTTGACTCATATAGGAGACCATCTACCACTCCAACATCAATCGAGTCTCGCGTTCGGTTTGCTATAGAGCTCAGCTCCGCTACTCTAGGAATAAACTGCTGCACCAACCGGCGTTTGCCACGCCCACATCACATATCGAGCCATCCATCAGTGGCAGTTTCTAACTACTCAACTACCAAAAATAACCGCATCCATATTAGACCTCTCTCATAAGAGCCCTCCCCCCTTTCCGCGTGCGACATTCCAGATGCCGAAAACAAAAATCAATGCAAATCAAATGGAATATCTAAAATTTTCCCAGTAGGATTAACCAAAGCGTTCATAATATTCTCAAAGATGGCTTCCTGCGAGTTATGGTGACCCTTGGGGCCTGCAGATGACTTCGCGGGAGACCACGACGATAGTGCCAGGTGTGCGTCCGGAAACCGCGTAGATAAAATATTCACAAGATTGTCGCTCGAATCCTCAATGTCCATTAAACACATCCCATTAGGGCTCGTGGCTATCAAGACGAAGCTCGATTTCCATGGCTGGATAGTGTAGAAGATCTCCTTCGGCCTTGGCTTTGGCACTGCCACTCGGCCGGGCAATCCTGAGGCCATGGAGTAGAGGTCATCGATCAAATCGGTCTCATTCCTACCCACGGCTCTGGATTGGGGTTTAATAGGCGACATGTGGCTGAACCCCGCGCCCTTGGAAGCGGGTCCTTCCGGGACTGTTGGGAGCTGGTGTAGCACGGGTGTCGCAGGGGCTTCACTGGCAGTTTTACTCGCCATATACCCAAGTGAAGGTGTTTCTGAAGCAATCGACCGTGGCGACTTCAGTTCAGGGTTGCCATCCTTCGCCAAGCCCTCGGCGTAGACTCGTGGGGTGACACCTGTAATCTTCTTGAAGACCCGATGGAAATGGCTTTTCGTCAACCCGGCTTCTTCAGCTAGGTTTGCAAGCGACGGGATGGAACCCTTCTCAGTCTGGGTCTTCTCAATCGTGTGCCGCGCTCTGGCCACGAGGGTAGCTTGTGGGTCGTGCTTTTCCAGGTCCGGCTTACACCGCTTGCACGCCCTGAAACCGGCGTCCTGTGCAGCAGAGGCGTCGTCTTGGAAGATCACATTTGCACGGCGCGCGAGTCGAGCACCACAGGTTGGGCGACAATATATGCCGGTGGTCTTGACACAATACACGAAATTGCCATCGGCCAGGGGATCATGTGCTTCCAGAGCAGCCCAACGCGACGACTCGGTAAGATACGAAGCCATCGCAGCGATTGAAATCCAATCAGTCTTTTTCCGGCGCGTCTAGGGCGGTAATACAAGAAAAAGATAATGTCCAGCTCATGGCCTGCGGGGTAGGGTTGCAGGCACGCTGCGAGGAGAAGATGGCTTTTATTTTCGCCGGAATCCGTGACAAGACAAATGTCACCGGGATAGTCCAACAGGTGTCCTCAGGTCGAACAATGTTATGCAGGTTCCTTCAAACAGTTCATACAGCGAATATCAGGGCCCACATGCGATGAACAGTGCAAGAAACGGATCGAAAGTCTCATCCCGACTTCGCAGCAAAAGGGCGAAATGCGAAAGAAGAAATATGTACGAGGGATGATGGGAAGAGGAGGAGGAGGAGGAGTTTGATTGTGGTGCATTTCATTATGCAGCATGGAACCACCAAGCATGGCTGTGTATATGTATATATTGGAGATGAGTCACGTGTGTGTGGGATCAGGGACCAATTAGTGGAGTGAGTGTGTTACTGCAGTGTTAGCCAACCACTAAACCATACCCATACCAATCGCGTGGGTGTTGGTTACGGCGCCACTCTGGGTAATAATCTACTGTAATCTGTAATCTACGTACTGTAATTTTGGTGTAATCCACTGTAAATTTGTGTAACTGCCCAGTCCCAGGTAAGCTCCGGTGCGTGCTCCGGTGCATGTCCAGTGCATGTTCACTGCATATGCGCCCCTTCTAATTTACTATAATACATAGCACTAATACCACTAATACCACTAATACCACTATAACTATAATGGCTCACCGCTAACAGTACCGGAGCTAGACGCCTAACGCCACGGCGGCAGAAAATAAATCCACAACCTTGGGAAACCATGGTCTATAGTCCCATTGTGGTCATTCTCACCGTCAAAACCCCCCATGCACTTACTCTAGACAGACCCAAGAATACGAGTAAATAATTGATACTACAACCTTTATCACTACATACGGGAATTCAGTTTCACACATAACGACCACCTGTATCATTCCTGCCCGTCCACACAACTGCCCTGACCCACTAGTATTGGGCTGGTTGGCAAAGAGGCGTCAATCCTGGGCAAACATCAAAAAAAGATTTCAGTCTGCCCGCCCAAACAGAAATCCACTAGCGAACACTCACGGGTCCCTCAAATACCAGAGGCTTTCCTCCCCATCTTCCGACAGCTTTCTCTCCAGCAAGCAAGATATCTCGAGAATTTTGGCCGCCGTCTCGAACCGTTACTCGAGTAGTCCTCGTCTGGGCAGTCCACTCTTTGCCAAGTTCATAGTGGTCCCGCTAAGAGCCAAGATCCTCGGTTTTTCTGCGCTCAACATTGGCACCACTCGACCTGGATGCACCCATTACAATTCATCGCACGCTGAGGAGGAATTCTGGAGACTGGGGTCTACACAAGCATACCTAAGCCTTGGGATAGTGTGCGAAACACGCCCGACAAGAAGTCCTCCCAGGACTTGGCAACCCCGACGCAAGGTGCCATTCGCCCCCGGCACAAGCCGACGAATTCGAGACATCGAAGCCCTCAAGAGGCTCGATCTTGACTCAGTATGGCATGGGACCATCTGTCGATTAACAAGCCGCACTTGGTGTATATTATCCTGGGCGGGTTCACATCCCTGTTCATGCTATGTTCGTCCTTTATCAAAGAGCGACTTTACATCGGCGAGGCGACTGTCGCCACCATCTGCGGCGTCATCTTTGGGCCGCATGCTGCCAACCTCATTGACCCCAGCACATGGGGAAATGTCGATCAAATAACCCTCGAATTCTCACGAATCGTCCTGGTGGTCCAATGTTTCGCCGTCGGCGTCGAATTGCCGAAATACTACATGGAGAAGCATTGGAGGTCCGTCACCTTCCTCCTCATACCCGTTATGACATTTGGATGGCTCATTACGAGTCTTTTCATTTGGTGGATGGTTCCTACGCTCAACTGGCTCGAGAGTCTGGTCGTGGCCTCCTGTGTCACGGCCACAGATCCAGTCTTGGCCTCTTCGGTCGTAGGAAAGGGCAAGTTTGCCAAGCGCATTCCTAAACATTTGCGTGATCTACTATCCGCTGAATCGGGATGTAACGATGGGATGGCGTTTCCTTTCGTCTACCTGGCCCTTTACATCATCCATTACAAGTCTCAGCCCGCACAAGTGGCGTTCCATTGGATCGTCGTCTCAGTTTTATACGAATGTGTTTTCGGCGCCATATATGGTTTTGTCATCGGATACATTGGTAGACGAGGCATCCGCTGGGCTGAAAAACACGACTTAATTGATAGAGAGTCATTCCTTGTGTTTTATTTTGTCCTGGCACTCTTCTGTGCTGGATCAGGTAGCATGTTAGGCTTGGACGATTTGCTTGTTGGCTTCGCTGCTGGTGTAGGCTTCTCCAACGATGGATGGTTTACACAGAAGACAGAAGAGTCCCATGTGTCCAACGTCATTGATTTGCTTATCAATTTGGCGTATTTTGTCTATTTTGGCACTATCATTCCTTGGAGTCAGTTCAACTCTCCCGAGCTGGGAACTGCCGCGTGGAAACTAGTTATCATTGCATTATTTGTTCTGTTCTTCCGGCGTATACCGATCATGTTATTACTCAAACCATTTATACCCGACATAAGGAGTTGGCGAGAAGCGTTGTTTGCGGGTCACTTCGGCCCTATTGGAGTTGGAGCTATTTTCATCGCTATCCTCGCGCGAGCAGATTTGGAGACCGGTACTACGACGCCTTTAGCAATACTACCAGCAGAGGGCACTCCGCATTATCATCTCATCGCGTTGATATGGCCGATTGTAACTTTCCTCGTTATCACTTCTATTATCGTCCACGGATCATCAATCGCTGTTTTTACACTCGGAAAACACATCAATACACTAACTCTAACCATGTCATACACAACTGCCCATGAAGAAGGGCCCTCTTGGATGAATAGGCTGCCTCGGATTTCATCACAGTCCAAGTCAATGTCCAAAATGTCGGATACTGATCTCGAAGATATCAAGTTGGAGGATCTACCACCAGGAACGCTTCCACCTATTGGCGTTCCTGGAGCCTTCCTTAGGCGGCAAAAGGAAGAAGACACGGGCAAAGCAAACGCTCGCCCGTCATCCATCTTACCTAGACGAAGGAAGAAGTCTAAATGGGACGGGTACGGACCAGGAGGACCTGTCAGCCAGTCGGCAATCTCTCCACAGCCTCGCGACCAAAGCCAAAACACATCTACAACCCTGACCCCCGAGTCTACAAGCCATGAAGGCGAAGGAGAAGGCGAAGAGCGGGGTGAAAGGGAAATTGGGAAGGTTCAGCACGATGGTGAAATGGAGGAGATTATGCACCATGGCGACGATGAACGCCCAGTACAACACAAGTCCGACGCCGAGTTGCATCCTAACACGTATGAAGCGTACCAAGAGGGTAATCACCTTATAATCGAAACTGAAGATGGTGACGTCGTCCAAGCTGAACAAACTCCACCCGGGGGGATGAAGCAAGAGAAGCACGGCGAATTGGAGGGAAAGGCAAAGGAAACCGTTGAGCATCCCGAGACTGGATACAAGCAACTTAGGAAGAAGCTTGGCGAGTGGAGGCACCGTGATGAAGGAGAAGAGCAGAAGTCCAAGCAGAAGTCTAAACGTGGTCCAGCACTGGCTTACCAGTTTGGTAACACTGTAAGTTCATGAAGCATATTCTGTGTATGTATCGTTACTAACTCTTATCAGATTATTGTCGAAGATGAAGACGGCGAAGTCGTCAAGAAGTATGATCTTCCGTCTCATAGAGATAATAAGAAAGCTGAGGCTGGCGCCGCGAAACCAAAAACCCCACGTGGTAAAGAGGACAAGGCAGTGGAAGACTCGGGCGCACAAGAGGGCGAGAGCTCCGAGGCTCAGCAGACTGGTCAGAGCAAACTGATCCAAGGTCTCAACAAGTGGAGTGGCTTCAATGCAATTAAGGATACTCAAATCTTCGACTCTTTCAAGGAAAACAAGGAAGACTACAAGGACGACGAACACATCCGATTTACCATCGGCAACGCCGGCCGACGTCTCACCAAGGAAGACTTCCTCAATGAGATCCGCTCCCTAGACCCTAAAGGCCGTGCAGCCATAATCGAGAAGTCCGACGCACCACCCGCAATGAAGGATCTCGCACGCAGAGACGCAGACGCCAGCATCCCCGGCTCTAACCGCCTCTTCAGCGCCAAGAACGTGCAACACGGTGCCTCCACCGCCGCAGCCAAAGTTGCCGGAGCCGCGATGGCAGGCGGCAAAGCTCCAAAACCGGAGGGACTGGACGGGGTGGGAAGTGACAGCAGCAGCCGTAGCAGCGAAGACGCCGAAGAGCATCGCGCAGTGGCCATGAAACAGAGGGCTCTGTTTGCGCACGCACAAGACCCTGAGGACCGCGGACCAGGCTCACCGGGTCGGACTGGCGTTGTCACCTCCGCGGGATCGCCTTCTGGTGAAGTCCCAGAATCGGCGGCGGAGCGTAGGCGCCGCGTACAAGCCCTCAAGGGCGTGGATGATGATGATGTGCTTGCTGGAAAGCGGCCCGTGGCTACCCCCGCTGATAGGCGCAGGGAATCTGGTACGACGGCTACGAGGGACTGGGCCGCGAGGGCAGAGAGGGATGATACCGAGACGCCTGCGGAGTGGAGGCGCCGTATTGCAGCTCTAGGACACAGCGAGGAGCAAGAAGGCGATGAGGTGAAGACGTCTCCAGCTGTGCCGACGCTGGAGAGCCAGTCGTCGACGTTGAGCGGGAAGAGTCGCGGGATCCGCTTTGCGGAGGACCCGGTGCGAGGTGCCAAGTGAATGGTTAATACGTACACAATACCAACATAGATCTGATATCTTTGAGAAACCTCGTTTTTTTCTCTATCAACGATTTCTTGTGCATCTTATGGAATCGAGCGTTTGCTTCTTCTTTTGTCTGGGAGGCTGGGCAGGCTTTTTGTTTGAGAAATTTTGGGAGAGCCCCAGAATGGATGCTGGCTTGTTAATAGATTTGGCTTTGAAACGGTTCTCTTGGTACTGCAGCGCAGAGGTTATGGTTGTATGGGACGTGGGGGTTTATGACTTGAATATATGGGAGCGGGTCTTTGGTGGTGGAGTTGTCTCGGGATTCTTGGGCTGGTTTGGGGGACAACCGTTTTGTGCGGACCTCTGGCGGTTTTGGCAAGATGGGCGAGGAATAATCTCGATGAGCTGGGCGGGGCTAATAGTTAATGTCTTTTGACTGAATCATAGGGAAACAGATACCAATTTCAAGAGATAATTTCAAAGAATTCAAATCCCCCCGAACTCGTTAGTGCCTTGCAGATTTTATATTTCGCCGTGTACGAGAGTCGCCCATGCTTACAATCACAAATATAGTAGTGCAGGCCCCTCAAGTCATTGTAAAGAGATCTATTAATGGTATCATGAGTTCTTATTCGAAAAAGCTTGGCCAAAGGCACTACAAATACAATGCCCCTCCACCCCAGTTCTATTGCCGCAAACGCCGAGTGTCGGATGCTGGAATCAGCATCCCATTTTCCCTCCCACAGCCTACTTGTTCCGACACCAGCGCTATGTTGATAAGCCTTCATCCCTCCCTCGCAAGCATGATCATCAGCATCATAATATCTGATATCGTGCCACTCCTTCCCTTCTCAGGTTTTGCCAAATCGGTTCATACATGAACACTAACCCCTTGCATCTTCCTCCAAGTCCAATCAAGGACTCGCCCATCCTCCAGCAACATCGACCCACTCGGCCATGCAGCTTCCTTCCTTCCCTTCCACATCAACAATATCCGTGTCGCAGCGGCAGCGGCATCCGACTCCATTCTCCATCGGGTCATCCCAGCTGTCCCAGTACTCGTCTTCTTCGCGCCTCTTGCGAGGGTTCGTAGTCGTCATCTCGGGCCATGGGTCGCGCTTCAGCTGTCGCGCTGGCGCGTTGGCAGGGCAATGCTGGATAGTGGTGTGGCGGTACCCGAAGTCGCGGAAATAATGGACCTGGCTCGGAGAAAGGAGGGCGCCAGCGGCCAGCGAGTGGATAGGGGCATCACCCCACTGTAGTCTGTTAGCAGATATTCTATTATTGGTAAATAGGGGTTAGGGGGATGTACCCTCTCCATCCAAAAACCGCCACTACGGTCCATCATCTGAAAGAAGTCCTCGTACTCCTTACTTCTGAACCAGCTCAGGCTTGCAATCTCGAAATTCGACCAGAAGTGGCACATGTTGTATTTCTCGCCTTCCATGGCCTCTGGGTCGACATCAGGCACTGACGAGTCCTTTCGGAGAATCGGTTCTGGAATAGGAGGCTTGTAGCCTGGCAAATCTTCTGGGCGTTTCTTCTCTGGTCCCTCTGCGTCAGGCTCGACGAACATCTCCCAAAGCCCCTTGGACTTAATGTTGTTGGTTCTCATATACGCAGATGCATATCGGAAGATATTGGGAACCGTCTCCTTCAATTCCTTCACGGCGATGGTAAATCCGTACGTCTTGTTATTTTCTATCATCTTTAGGAAGGGGTCACTGCAATCATTAGTCTACCCCAGCACAGCAACTATGGTATAGAACGCTTACTAAGTGATATCACAGAAGTACTTAATCTCTGGCTCGAGGCGCCAGTACCACTCATACTTTTGCAACAATTCATGCTTGTAAAAGAATCTGTTTCCATTAGTGATTATCCATTTCAAAAGGTCTTCTTGTTCGACATACCCAGAGTAGAATCTGCACATGGAATGGTAGCTTTCCATGCCACCATACATAATTGCGGCGTCGCCTTGCTTTGCGATTCCCTCCTTCGCAACCTTTGGATCTATCCAATCTGGGAAGCCCCACATGCTCGGGTCGATTTTCCCAAACTCTACAGAGGCACTGGTATATTTCTGTACCGTCTCCTTGAACGTCGAGTTGAAGTCGCCATCGTTGAGAAAGACGTATGGATAATTGTACCATCTGTTGAAGTGGCGCTCGATAGACTTCATCGATTGGATCACTCCGTCCAACTCCTTATTTCTTGCCAAAACGACAAACGCGGCATTGGCCCTTGGTTTTGTGGTATCTGGAACATCGCATCCTGTCACAAACACCTTATCGTACTTCTCACTGATTTTCCTGCAAATCCATTAGCTACGAGCCTGGGCTATCATAGAGGTTCGCCGGTCATACCTTATAGTTGGCGGTCCCCCAGTGGGCATTAACAACCCCCTCCCCGGCGATGACGGGTGCCGCACAAACAAAACAAGGATGCAAACAACGACCATAAAGGGGAATAAAAGTACCACGCCGAGAGGTACGGAAACTGCGGAATTGCCTTTTAACCGCAAGGGGCGTCTGAAAAATGCCCATCTAGAAGTCTTGTTTTTATTCCCTGCCTCCTTCATCGTAGGCAAATCCGTTGCCGTTGGCAAGTGTTTCATAGCTCGCCGTACAACCTCCATAGCTGCGAAGAAGGATGGTAGTTCGATACCTTAATTACTGTATTATTCGTATGGGCTTCGGGCCAAGTGTATTATTATCGTCGCAGTCATGAATAAAATCGCACAGGGAAATGAGCTTTCAAATGTCGGAGCTCACAGGTCGTCGCGAGTCGGATTAACGCACAAAACGAGTGGCTGGAGGGATGCAGGAATCCCTTGTGTTGGCGATTGGACGCGTCGAAAATTCGAGAGAGGGAGTTGGTTCCAAGAACGGCCCAGACTTGTCTCTTCTTCGGGAAATTATGACAAGCGACTTGCGCGTTGTTATGTCATGAGACACAGATATATGTGGCCCTCTGAGTCGGCAGATCGTCTTGGCTGGTTAAAGCTGACGAGATCTTGGTATGGGAGGAAAATATGGGGGGGCAGAATTTCCCTTAAGATGCCATTATACTCCTGTCTATCATCGCGCGGAATATATTGTTTTGGATTGGTAGGACGGCAGCAATCGTGGGTGCCATAGAGGAAGATCTTATTTCGGCCAAGGACCCAGAAAACGGAAGGAGGCACCACAATTCGCTGCACACCGCCCTGTGAACTAACAATTCTGCCGTAATTTAGCCCCTCGACTGTCAATCATCATCACGTGCTCAATTCCCCCTCGACCAACAGCAACGGTCTTTTTATATTCAGAGTCTACAACGTCGCCTTGGCAGTATCACAGCCATTTGACAAGCCCTTGTCAACATGTCCCCCAAAATCACCTCCAAAAGTCTCTCATACGACGCGTCTCTCCCACCTTTCCTCCAGCGCCTCCGCGCTGAGAACACTGGGGCTTCCACGGCCGCGCCGCGCCCCAAGCGCGCCCCGAACCCCGACGCCGATGAGGAGGATGAGCCGGTCTATGTAGACGAAGAAGGGGGCGCACTCGATGATGCTGAGCTACGCAGCCTGGGTGTAACTAAGAAGGGGGAAGAGAAAGGCGAAGAAGCTGCGGAGGAGGCCAAGCCATTGGCGCTGGGAGAGTCCGAGAGGAAAGAGGTGAAGATTGCTGAAATTGGGACGGCGAGGAAACGAAAGGTTGGGAAGGTTGTAGGTGCATCAGAGGAGGAAGGGAAGGACGGCAATACGGTTGCAGGGGCCCCCGGGAAAGATAAACAGGCTGCTCCACAGAAGAAAAAGAAGGTCAAGAAGGTGAAGCTGAGTTTTGGCGATGATGAGTGAGGGTCAGCTGTGATTAGAGTTCATTAAAGGCAAGGGGGTAGTGCATTAGAGCAACTAGGATTGTTGCGGGTGGCGTTCGGGAGTTCCTAGGGATACCCATTGAATATGCAAAACACGTTTATCTCACGCCACGAAAGCTGTCAATACATGGGTACGAAGTCTATACCATACAGTGATATTTGAAAAGATTACGCTTTATTTCCTGCATGAATCGACTATACACACGATCAGGGGCGAAACGGCTGAGATCCATGTCCATGCAGTTGGTCACTAGACGGGCTTCCCACGCCCCAGGGCGCTCAACAGTAAGGTTTTGCATTGAAGATGTGTGTTATGCGAAGTTATATCCCACCAATCCCTTAACCCCTCCCAAATACGCCCCTAAAGACCAGGCCTCAGCCACCAAATCTAGCCTCAATCGACGGCATCAAAACGCAGCAAACACGGAAGGCATCCCACCGCCTGCCTCGCCTGGGCATAAAAAATGCTCATAAATATTTGGCGAGTACTCTTGTGGACGGAAGGAGGAGGATCCAAGTCGAAACGAGCCCATTTCAAAATGAAGAACAAAGAAAATCGTATAATCGCATTGCTGTTACTGTCCACCGAAATTTCCGCATTCCTCCCAACGCCGCGTGATAATCTGGATGGATAATGTAGAGAGAATTCAGACTGCTTGGTAAGTATTGTGCAGGATGTGTTGCGAGTGTTAAGAGTGTGATGGGGATCTTGCTGAAATTAGATGTATATGTCCGAGTCTGCTGCGGCTCTCCATTGAAATCATCAGATATCAGCACGGGTGTGCGCTCATGCCTTTGATTGCACGAATTCCCAGAGCATCCGCACGAGAGCATCCGGGAGCGTGTAAAGGTCGACGTGAAATTCGCCTTCTACAGTATCATCAGTGACCGGAGCCTTGAGTTGCCAGCGGCGTTCGGGGGGTTTGGAGTAGACGATAAGCTTAGATCCGGGGGGGTTTGGATAGACATTAAGCTTAACTCGAGGTTGCGACTTACGGTCAACGTCGTTTTTCGTGTATGTCTCGTCGGACTTGTTGTCGTGGATCATCTGTACCACTTGGAGTAGATCATCCTCCTGCAACTTCACAAGCCCATCGGCGAGCCTGTCCATGTCCACCTGGCCCGTCTTCTTCTTCTTTCTCGCATCCGTGTCTGCACCCTTCTTGCGTGCGCCGTTCGCGTCGTCCGGCACAGGACCAGACTTGCGCAGCACATCGAGGAGGTTGGGGTTGGGGTTCTTGAAGTTGATCACATGTTTGGCCTCGTATCGGGGTTGCGCAAAGTTGAGATCATGCGCTATTGTGTGCTTTCCGCCCTTCTCGACTGCGTGGAGGTCGATAGTCATATCAAACTCTCCCCAGCCCTCATTTTGGCAACGGAATGGTGGTTTGTCCGTAGCTGCAGCATATATATTAGTTTCTAACTCTGCAAACTACGTATAGGAAAACTTACTTTGTGTTGGGTTCGCGAACGACGCATGCAAATTGTAGGTTACCTTGGAGAAGATGTTTGCCTCAATCTGGTTGCCCGCCTCATCCAAAAGAAAGATCTCGATGCTCCATAGCTTCATTGGGAAACCCTCGATCTCTGGTGCTCGGTCACTATATCGCAGACAGTCAGTAAATCTATCATGCGCCAAATATCAGCCATGAACGCGCGATCACTTACGGAATCGTTGCCTGCTCCGTCACCACCTTCACCGTGCGTTTGACCTATATGAATCAGCGATTGTAGGTGATAAATCCGGAACCGGTTCGTAAGGACTTACTTCGACCATTATAGCAACGTGATTGTTATAATGCGACTAAATAGATGGCAGTTTGTGCGAGGCAAATATGCGCCGGTGAATGTTGAATGAACTGATGCGATTTTGAAGCTCACGCCGGAATGGGCAGTGATATCGGTGGACGCGGGGAGCTCAATGGCCGTAACCTTATTTAACCGAGTTTCTTGTGTTTCGTGTGACCGCGTTTGTCACGTGTCTCAACTCGTTATGACTTCACTCAACAAAGCATGACAGATCAAGGCACCATAAATGAATTTGAGGTCAAATTCACTTTGGGGAGTGCTATTTATAGCCCTAATATATGTGGAAACTCTACGCCGAGAGTTTAGGGTTGAAATAGACCAACAACCAAAATATGTGCAGGGCGGTTGTAAAGTTAAATTCACATACAGATATTAATGATTATGATTATGTATATTAAAAATATATAGATATTCATATTTATCTTACTCAAAGCCTATCGAAGAAAAGACATCACATAGCATTTCCCCTCACTGTACAGCAGAAGCACTAATAATCGCAGGTTGGTATCAACGGGACAGTTGTGTACATTGGGTGATTCGTAAATCCTGACAATTATATTTCTGTGCCAAATGACTGGAGGAGAATAAAGCATCGTAATCTAACTTAAGTATCTAAACCATTGGATAATAATCTATGGCTGATTTAACCTTCATGCATTGCGCTTCCAATATCCTCCCAGTTGACATATCAGTTGGACCGCTTCAACCGCTCGAAGTCCAGGCCAATCTGAGCGCCACCATATGTATGGACACGTACTACGGGTAACTGCCTGCATTCAGGTATATGCAAGCTGGGGATGGGGTTGGTGATGGGGGGGGGGG